>QEOT01007473.1:1484-31484 GCA_003123785.1 Pterocarya stenoptera
ATAGCTAGCTACCTTAATTATTGCGTGGCCTTGAGCATTATTCCAAGTCTATTGTTTCACTTTCATTGTGGAAAATATTGAGGCGTAGAGTTATACGTACGTACTAATCCCGTTATACAAATCCAAAACCCAATTTTTAGAGGCCTAAGAGTAAAGATCAGGCTTGCTCGATCGTCTCGTGAAAGCAAATTAGACGATCGATGTACGGAGTAAACGACGTTGTTCTTCAAAACTTCAATGACGTACGAGCAATATTGATAACGATGAGGATTAATGGTATGAGGCTATATTATAACATAATTAACAAGGTGCAGGAAAGGATAAGGACATGATTTAATGCGAAGGGACATGCAGACATATATACATGCTGTACGTCTATTTAGTGAGATGAGATCGAAATACATGAGCACCATGTACGTACGTACACGCCCTTGGACACCAACCAGTAGGGAAATCATTTATAAGGTAGTATTTAATGCAGTAGTACACAAATTTGTGTCCTAAGAGCAACCCATAAACAGTAATTAAACAGCGTAGTTTGTTTTTCATAAATATCACAATTCATTTCATTTCATTTTATCTAATCATTATAATTTTTTTAAATTTCAAAATAAAAATAATATTTGAACAATATTTTATTCAATTTTCATCTCATTTGAACTCACTAACTAACTATCTGAAACCCCCCACTCTTCTATGGAATTTTCCGCCTACAGCTAAAATCTCAACTCAGAACTTGGTTACAAAGCTACAACTGAATTGGAAATGGATTCATTGATATCACAAACTGAAGTTCTTTCAAGACAAGATCTCAAGTTAGAACTTATAGTGGAAAATGTCAAAAAAACTTCAGAGCTATTTGCCAGCGAAATTTATTGCCGGGAAAGGTATCTCCCCTTGTAGTGAGTAGGGCGTCTAGTTGCAGCACGCCCTTTAAACAAATTTGCAATTCATGTAATTATCAAAGTTGCATGGAATTTGATACAAAGATTTCTAATAGAAAACCTGGAAGCAAACTTAATTCTTGTTCACATTCCAATCCCCTCAAGACAAACACAAAGTACTCAACCAAACCCCAGGGAACTTCAAAGGACACCTACAATCATCCTTAAACCGTGGCCATGCACCTTGTTCTACATTGCATAAAATTTGAGTGAATCACACAGCCTTTTTTGTGCAGATACATGGCCTCCCTTTGGACCACATGACTCATGGCAATGCAAAATATATTGAGAAAGCTTTGGGCAACTTAATAGAGGTAGGAGAAGATACCCAATTAGGAATCACATGCAGGAAACTTATCCAGATAAAAGTTGAGATTGACATCTCCATTCCACTGGAACAAGGTTTTACACTCCCAAGAGCCTACAACTTAGATACTTGGATTTCTTCAAATATGAAAGTTGTCGAATTTTTGCTACGCTTGTGGAAGATTAGGTCATTTTCAAATTTTCTGCACTTTCCTAAACTCTATTCTCACCCAGCTTCTTTTCGGTCCATGGTTACGAGTTGAGAACCCCAACCTGCCACTATCTCAAACAAACCCACAAATCCCAAACAAAGCAAAAGAACAACATTTGACCTTCTCCACTAATCAGTTTTCAACCAACCCTCTTCAAAGCAACCCCTTTCCATCGCATCAATCGAACCTCAATATCCCTACCCCTCAGCAAGTTATCTTAACCAGAGCAACCCCTCATATATAGATACATCAATTCCCAACATAAAATGCAAAGGGAAAAGAGAAAATGGTGAGAAAGTGATGCAGGAGGATCCAAGTCAGATGATGCTGAGTTGTTAGACTGCATGTTGATGGTGCTGAAATACCTTGAGGTGGTAGATCAAAGTAAAAAAGGCAGAAAATAGTGATCTTTCCCCAATTAGGGCAGTTTTGGGCACATTTTTGTACTTTGGTCATAACTTTAGCTACAAGTACGTATCAAAATCGCACATATGATCCCAATTCGAAAAGCTCTTTTAATGCGCACGTTATGGTCACCAAGTTATGCTTGGTGTGCTTCCTTCTCGAGGATGAAATCCATTGTTTTCCCCTCTAAATCTCCATTTTTAATTATTTTTTGCTTTTTATGGTAATATTTCATTTATCTTTTAAGAAGTGATTCTGAATCCGATTTGGGCCAGATTTTTTACAGATTACTTCTTTAATCATTTATTTATTTTTGGTGTGACTATTGAGATTTTTTTATTTTTGATAAAATTTTGATATTGTCGATTTACAGCTATTACAGCCTGACTTATGGGTTGATTTCGACATTCTTGGATTTGATAATTTTGAATTGAACATTAGAGTCGTTTTCTCTATGTTTTGGACGATTTTCTTGTCTTCCTTCCCTGTAAATTATCTGTTGAAACTAGCCTGCAGAATCATCTCTATTATGTCTGGCGTCAAAAAGAAACAAGAAATACCAGAAAAAGATTTTCAGATTCTCAATCAATGGAACTTACCTACAGAAAGAGCCACACAGATAGCTTTGATTTGGCCTTCAAGATCAACCTCTCGCCGACCCCGTAGTCAGCTAGACCAATGGCACTCGGTGATCTCGTGGCACTTTCCAGCAATCCAAGGCAATGAGCTACAGTTGCATACCATTTACTTATCTAAATTTACTCCACCAGCACCAACCCAATCAAAGAGGGGTTTAATTTCTTCACTGTTAATCCTCTTTTATCACCTGTCAAGACAAAATCAAATCTCTCATCACTAAGGGCTCATCATGGCTTCAAAGCTCTAACTGAATCAGCTCCTCAGGAAGGGATTTCATCTCCCTCAATAGTTATGAAGAAGCCTCCCTGATGTTAGCAGTGGAGACGACAGCAGTCGATAGTACAAGGCTATCAAGCACAACAAGCCAAGCATAAGGCTCATCTCATCTTGGCCTATCACAGTGAGCCCATTACCACTTTCTCAAATTTTATTCTACAAGGTTCTTTTAAAAAAAAAAGAAAAAAAAACAAGCCCAGTCAGCTACCCTATTAAAACCAAGCAGTCCTAACCACTCAATCTCTTGAGAATCTCCAATAGACAATCTCGAAAATGTACTCTGCTCAAATAGCCCATCTACATCCATAGAGGCCTTCCACATGTCCTCACTCAACTCAGAAAGAACTACAAAAAGGCAAAGCACTCCTCCCTTGCTCGATGACCCCAACCCTCAAGAAAAAGCAACAAAAAAACCAACCCATAAGTGAGGACGGGGAAAATGCAAAAGTCATCTCTAAACCCATCACTAATGATTCAACTTTGGCTTTCATGCTATTGGAAATGCAATCTGAATCTACAAAAAAAAAAAAAAAAAATCAAAAAATATAAGGAGCATCAAAGGTCCTTCCCATATCTCACGTTACACTCAACCATGTCTAAAAAATCTAAAAAAGCTGAAAAAGGCAAGCTCAGAATACCTCCACCAACTAAATAAAGATAATGGTTTGGAATTGCAGGAGACTTGCCCGACCCAAAGCAACCCGATCTCTAAGGTCTAATATTAGAAAATATAATCCAGATATTATCTTTTTGTCGGAAACCATAGTTTCTGCAGAACACACCTTATCTATTATGAATAGTCTTGATTTCCACCATTTTGTAAACTTCTCAACCTTAAGGAAACAAAGGAGGCCTTCTGCCTTTATGGCGTCCCGGTGTAGATATTGAACCAGTTAATATTAATATGAGATTTCTATTTTGATTTATTATGATCCTTCCTACCATCCTTAGCTTGTTACATTTGTATATGCTCCTACTCAGTTGCACTTTAAAGCAAGCTTTTGGAAACTGTTGGATTCAATATTCAAAACTTTTATGAGACCATGGTATTCTATAGATGATTTTAATTATCTCTTAAACCAATCTGAAAAATTCGAGGGGCGCCCTTTCACATCTATCTCTACGGGACACAATTAAGGAACCTTATGGAAAGTCATGGATTAATTGATATGGCTTCATAAGCCCATCCTTTACATGGACTAACAATAAACATGCAATGTAAGCGAGAGGTTGGATTGTGGCATCACAAACCAACATTGGAGACTGTTATTCCTAGGCGTCACTTTGCAACATTTGACATCTTTGGCATCAGATCACCATCCACTGATTTTAAGTACAATAGTTCGCCAACCTTGGGCATATTCTTTCAAGCTTGAAGAATTCTGGATCCGCAAACCACTTAGTCAAATAATAATCCAAGAAGCATATATTGAGCAAACATTTCACATGAGCTTTAGCTTATATACTCTACAAAAAGATCAAGGCCACAAAATACGCTTTCAAACACTGGAACAAAGTCCATTTTTAGAAAATTCAAGTCAACATTCAAAAAATAGAAAGTGAGCTTCTTGAAGTCCAGTGAGCTCTCCATCCTTACAAAATCAAGCAAGAAAAAAATAGCTTCAAAATAACCTTCAGGAGCAACTGAAGAATGAAGAAATGTTATGGCGTCAAAAATCAAAAATATCATGGCTAACCTCCTCGGATCTCAACACGAAATTCTATCACCTATCAACAACCATCTGAAAGCGAAGCAATGCGATTGACTCCCTTAAATTGGGCCCAGGTGTCGATGGACCAATCTATTATTGAATATACTTTCATTAATTATTTTTGGTCCATATATGCTACCACAAATCCGACGGTACCGGGCCAACTTGAAAAATTCTTTGAAAAACAAGTCACGGATCAGGAAAATGATTTTCTTAGTGCACCGCCCAGTGAAAAAGAAATATTGGCAGCTCTAAAACAAATCTCAAATCAAGAATGACTACTCTATTTTATAGACACTATTGGATTATTATCAAAAGTGAAGTTATCAAGGCAGTGCAAATTTTTTTCCAAAATGGTAAGCTTCTAAAACAGATGAATCATACAAATATAGTTCTCATCCCAAAAATTTCAATCCAAGCTCACCCCATCATTATCGCCCAATCAGTCTGACCAATGTCATCTACAAAATCATTACTAAAATATGGCCAATGATTTCAAAACCACCCTTCCTCGCATCATTTCCCCTCTTCAAACAGTTTTTGTTCCTGGCTGCAACATAAAGAAAATACGATGATTGCCCATGAGTTGTTTCACCACCTGGAAAAAAAAAATCGGAGAAAAAATGACTAATGGCAATAAAGCTTGACATAGAAAAGGCTTTTGATTATATAGAGTGGGAATTTCTATTCACAGTAATGAAAGTTTTGGGATTTAGCAATACTTGGATCAATCTGATTGTGTTACGACGTCATCATTTTTTATTCTCATTAATGGATCATCAAGAGGTTTTTTCAAGGCTCAAAGGGGACTCAGAGAAGGTGATCTCATCTCACCTTTTTTATTTATACTGAGCACGGAGGTGCTATCTAGACTAATAGCCAGATAGGAGGTCCAAGAAAAATTCGAAGGCATTTGGCCAAGTAGAAACAGTCTCCCAATCTCTCACCTAATTTTTACAGATGATCTAATCATATTCGAGAAGGCAAATGAAAAAATTTCTCAAGTAATATCCAACATCAGGGGAAATATCAGGATTGGTCATGACAAAAATCAATCTCAATAAATCCTCAATTTTCATCACCAAAAATACCAATTCCACAATCAAAGCTGCAATCACTTAGATACTACTATACAAGTCATCCTCAGCCAAAATAAAATATCTAGCACTTCCAAGTTCTTTCATTAGAGCCAAAAAAGAAAATTTCAAAGATTTAATGGAGAAATCAACATTAAATCAGATCAGTGGCAAGCACAATTCCTTCATAACAAATGTTGTCTTTTATGTTGCCAAAATCAGGGTGCAAATCATTGAATACAAGCTTTAAAAACTTTTGATTATGGGGTTTAAGAATCAGAATCATAACCTCACTTTGAAATCGTGGAAATATATCTGTCAACCTAAAAACCCAGGCGGGCTTAGACTAAGTTCAATGGAAAACATGAACTTAGCGCTTTTAGCAAAAATTGGAAGGGAAATGAGCCAAGCAAATTCTGGACTATGGCATGAAGTCCACTAAAAAAAATACATTAGTACTGGAAATTTTTGGAATGTACCACCAAAAACATCGGACTCATGGTTATGGAAAGGACTTCTCAAGGCAAGGGAACTACTTTCAAAAGGCAAGTGCTATCAAGTTTTCAATGGGAAATTAGTTAATGTATGATCAGAGCCTTAGATCCCAATTTTGGAAAATTTCAAGCCGAAGCCTCTACATCAAAAGAATGAGATACATCCGCTCCTGAAAGTCTCCGATATTATTACAAACAGCCCTCGCTCTTCGATTGCTGAGAAAATGCTAAGCCTGTTTTAGCCAAATAGCATAATAGAAATCCAAAACAATTCCTCTCCCTTTAAGCAGCCAAAGACGGGACTCAATAATCTGGAGTCTGAATCACAACGGGAAATTCACTGTTAAAATAGCCTACCATATAGCGGCAAAAGATCCAAATGCCACACCACTGCAAAATTTTCCAAGCTCCAACTTTTAAAACTCTAGAGTCTGAAAATCCATGATCATCACAAGCTACTACTTTGAAAAATAATATGGAATATGCTTCCCACAAAGGCAAGACTGAACAATGTCAATCCAAATCTCCAATCTGAAAATTGTCCCCCGTGTAATGAAGAAGAAGAAACAATGATCCATCTCTTTATTGAATGTCCAATCTCTCACATACTATGGCATCAAAGTAGCTGGCCACTGAACCTTGCCTCACTGCCGATAAACTTAATGTCAAATTGGATCCATCTAATAATCAACCAAACACCAGTGTTGGGATTAAATGCCTCAAAGAAATACTCATTTCAGATTTTTGCGGTAATAGTTCTAAATTTTATATGGAGGCAATGAAACGATATTATTCACAATCATGCAGCCATCTCACTCAGAAAAGCAACAATCCAATTGGAAAAGATGTATCAAGACTAAAAACAAGCATGGGAGCAAAAATCAATAGTACTTCAAAGATTAAATTGGGTACCTCTACCTCCAAATCAATGGAGCTTCTTCTTTGATGCAGTAGTAAGAGACTCATTCTCTTCATCTTCGACCGTATATCATGATTCAGAAGGCAATATATTGGAAATATGGATCCCAAAAATTTCAACAACCAATCCAGTCATAGCCGAAGCCTCATCAGCTCTTCAGGCTTCATAACTAGCAAAACAACTCCGCAAGCGTCCATCTTTCCTGGAAGGTGATGCACATCTTGTTATAGATGCAATCACGAATGAAGCTCCTACACCAATATGGTAAATAACTCCAATCATAGATGACATCCATCAAAATCTATACCCTTGAGACGATTTGAGAGTAATCAAAATTCATAAATCACAAAATCGATGTGGACACTCTCTGACACAATGAGTAGCAACTAATTTAAGTTTTGGTCATAAACCTATTGATAGTATTCCTAGATATTTTTTATCTATTAATGGTAAGAAAGACCCTCCTCCTTGAGACATTATGTACCTATTATTATCATTTATCTCAATATTAAGCATGCTTGTTTAGGGAAAAAAAATCTTCTTAAACTGTTAAACACTCATTGAGCCACTCCTGACAAGACTTATAATTTCTTTCTTGTGGTCTGTCACTAGGAGAAAAGGACTAAGTTGTTGACATCGGAACCTGTACTATCATGACAATTAACTTCCATGATTGATCCATAATAACACCATAAATTTGATAGTAGAAGTAATTTAATGCTCTTATTGTAAAACTTCAGACATCCAACAAATATCTTTATAAGCTGTCAAGATTCAAAGACGTACGAGCTGATTTTTATGCATGCATGGCACGTAACGCACGTAAAAATAATTAGCTAGCTAGGTTGGGACTAATACGTACCATTTACTAGCACTGTTTATCCGAATTCCGACTCGAGAATCTGGGTATACCCGAATCGGAACCTGGATTTCAAAACAGGGCCGAAATCCGGACCGGAGTAATCCGGGTTAGACCCGGGCCGAAACCTGGATGAATCCAGATTTTTTAAAATCCGGATTCCGGGTTCCGGATTCAACCAGGATTTTTTTTTTTTTTATATAATTTTGAACTGAAAAAGAAAAGGAAAAAAAAAAGAACAATTACTATATTTAAGAGAAAGCAGCACGTAGATTCTATCAAATAAAAAAAAAGCAGCATGTATAAAGTTGGCCCTTGGAACTCGGAAGAGTCTTGGTAGTTGGGAAAAGCATAAAAGCCCCATCTCTATTATCTGCTGCTGCACTGAAAAGCGATTTGCAGAACCCAAAGCAATGTCTCTATGCACATTGTGCTTTTCATTCCAATAAGGATAGCTCCCGCCATCCTTGTTCGTCTCTGTTCTACCTATGTTCTGCAAAGGAGCTGCGAATCCGTTCGGATTACTGAAAACATTCCACTTGATGGGTTTTCGGTTGTTTCGTATATCTTCATTGGAGATCACCATGATCTGAAGGGTGCGTGATGCCATGCTAAACATGTCGATCGAAGAAATAAATATTTATATGTAAATAGCTAGCCGGCGAATGCGCACGTGTTGATAAAGCTCTCCGTAATGAGTTTGAGAGGAACGGGTTGATTGGAGTTTGAATTTTGAGAGTGGATGAGAGATTTGGGGTCGAGGGCATGGAAGAAAGACTGAAGCACGGGATTCGGTTGATGGGTCTACGGCAAAGAGCCGTTGGTCTCTACCATTGTTGATGAACTTGAGGTTCCAATGAGAGGGGAGACGAAATGCTTTTATTGGCATTTTAATGGAGGAAACGAACAACCTAAATCAAGAGAAGGAAGACAAACATGTACGTGGTTTGTGTGTTTGTTCGAAATTTTGAATTAATGCCGAAGGTCTGAAATTGCTTTCTGTTTGCGGATTGAACGCACAAGGAAAAAAAATCCTGGTATCGGGTTTAAAGCCTGGTTTCGGATTTTAAACCCAGAACCGACTCGGATGTATCTGGATATTATTATGCGGGTACCGGCCTGGATTTAATCCGGGCCGGAACCCGATTATCCGGTAACCGGGTTCCGGATCGGGTCAGGAAAAAGCCCGGCCCGGATGAACAGTCTTACCATTTACCAAACAGTATAGCTTTACAATTTGATAACATCTATCCTATTTCTCATGAGGGATTTTAAACATCAATTGAGTCCTCGTATCCCAACCCAACCTTCATTAAAAAACAAAAAAAAAACAAAATGTATAAGGACGCAACCAATTAATTATTATCATGATATTTCATTGTGCATTTAGGAGACCCAAGAGAGAATTACAAGCTGCTAGCTAGCTAGCTAGTGACAATTGGAATTTCCTATATAATCACCTATACATAATGATTCCAATTTCACTTGGTACTTAAACATTTATTAATGTGATGATCAAACTTATCATGACTTAATTATGACCTATTCAACACTTTTACAAGTTAGTTAGTCTGATGAGATATCCACCCAATATTAACCATTAATTAATTTGTAACCATATTTTCTTAATTAATTTTCTTCATTGATCAATGCTATATATTTTAAATTTTAAATTTTTTCATCCCTAATTAATATTACACGGCCTGCTATAATACGATGCATTTAACTCATTTTACAAGTCAATCACTTAAAATATGACACACCAATAAATTATTATGCACTAATATTTATATATTGAAGATAAAAGAAAATTAGGATATATAAAATCAAGCTGATCTAGGAATTACTCCTTTGACATTCATTATATACAATTCATTGTCTTTTATATATGGACTTAGAATTAGCTAGCTAGGTGCTCTTTTGACCCCGGCCCTTTGTGTAAAGCTCGATGTAACATCGATCTGATTCCCTATCACGACCGGCATGCAAAGTTGCCTCAACAAAATATATTGCCACATAAGGCAGCTTTGTCGTCCCAACCCCTAGCTTCTTGATGTGCCACACACGTATATATAGACTCCTTTTCATGGTCCGCGACATCCAACGAGACCTTCAAGAACCCCTGCTTCCAGAATATCATGAAATAATAGTCCAAGTCCAACTACCATCATGCACACATGCATGCATTTGGCAAGAGATCTATAACCATCCATGCATCCATGCATGCCCTCTGCTCTGAAAATATATTGCGAGATCATGTTAATTAATGTGGATATTTGGGGCATGATCATGTGAATTCTGAACTTTTACACTCACATGATCATGACTACGCCACAAATGACAGTCCCTAAGGACAAAAAGGACATAATATGCTCAAAGACCAGAGAAATAAGTCCTACTGCATGCATGCACGCGGCTCCGATCTTCTTTGAATCTCCCACACTGCCATAGGAGAGGCCCACATGATTAATTTTTGCTGCTTAAACATCATGTATGATTCAGTCATCTTGACCATGTTTGTGACAACAATAGCTTATTAGTACGTAATTGACTTGTCCAAAACATCAAAATGAGTTAGTACAACATTTAATTTACTTTTCATCTTTAATTTTGTTATCATGATTTAAAGAGTTTAATTATACATAAACTGGTCTGTACATTATTTACAGTGAAATTTATTATAATTTAAAAAAAAATTAAAAAATTAATATTTTTTTAATATAATTGACGTGAAAAGTTTTTATATCAGCGATGTACTGAACGTATAAAAAATAAAATTTTTAAATATCTATCCACCTGTGCAACTTGAAACTATAGAATTCAAGATGAAAAGTAGTCATGTTATAACTTTCTCGGACAAAATTCATGATATATAAGCTTACGTGGATGCCAGGTCATGATCTCCCTGATCTGTGTGATGGCACACGTACGACCCCTTCCAACTTCTACAAAAGTATAGACGAGTTCAAACATTGAATATCGATCGATTCGATCATACCAAATTCACGAAACCGTCCAATACATACCATTTCTATAACGTCCCGGCATCCAAGTGGACCACTTTTTATTATATGTAATGATCTTTTTCTTGCATTTAATCAGTCCTACTACTCGATTGACTTTCTCTTCTTTTATATATCTCTATATATATCTCGATCTATATATATCTTTATGTGTTAACTGTCAAGATTCAGCTAGCATGGATTCTTCGTCGGACATCCCTGCCGCCGGCAGATCACCAAGAATTAGAGAGCTCCAAGGTCCTTGTCCCTCGCGTCTCAGAATAAACAAAGAATCCCACAAGATCAAGAAACATTCCCCGACGCAGCAACACTCTCAGCCTCGAAAGCCGGTCATAATCTACCTGGTCTCACCTAAGATAATTCGCGTCAGCCCAGAAAACTTCAAAACCCTTGTTCAACGCCTGACCGGATTGCCATCATCATCATCCTCGTCTTCATCTTCTTCCACATCCAACGTTGATCAGTCTAGCAACGCTTTCAACGGCAACAACAGTAATGGTACAATATCGTCGACGGCGGCTCTTGATCAAGGGAAGAAACAGCAAGAAGGTGGAGTCGACATGGGTGGCATGGCAGGGATATTGGGTGTTGATCGAGGGGTTGAGATGATGTGTTCTTTTCCGGGAATACTGTCACCGTTGCCAACTACAATCCCACCAAACTTTTTCTCCCCCCCATCTGATCCGACCCAGCTTAACAATTTCTTTCCCGATTTAAGCCCTGTGCTTCATGGTGGCACGAACAATCACATGGAAGCTGGTAGTTTCATGCCAAGTTCTTCGAACTTAGTTTCAGTACCACCAATTACATACCGGCCTAGTATAACTCCATCGATAAATTACTTATTCAACAATTCTCGATCTTTGGGCATGGAAGGTGGTACTTTCATGCCTAGACCTTCAAGCTTTCTTTCACCTCCAATATTGAAATACCCTAGTACAACACGGCCATCCATAGATCAGTATTCATTCAACAATTCTTTTGGCATGGAAGGTAGTTTCATGCAGCCTAGTCCTCCAAACTTTGTTTCGCCTCCAGTATTGACATACCCTAGTACAACTCCATCCGTTTCACCTCCAATATTATTGACAGACCCTACAACTCCATCCATAGATGATGATGATATTGATGAGAACTTATTAAACAGTTTTTTTGGCAATTGATCATATTTGTTATTCTTTCCTGTTGCTATGGGAGATGAGAGACTTAGACAGGTCTTTTCTTTTCTTTTTTTTTTCTTTTTTTGTTTTTGGTATAGCTTCAATGGTGATAAAGAAGATCATATATATACAGAAAGGGGTAGTTTTGTGGAGATCGATGCTACTTTGAAGACTTCTTAATGGCATTTTCTGTTTTCAAATTCAAGTAATTTTCATTTGGTGGGCCATACTTCAGGACTATTTGCCTCAATATATGATCTCATGATTCTACATTTTTTTTCTCAATTGCTTTCATTTCTTGCTTTGTACGTGTTATGGCTCGTAATTAATTAACTTGCAACATTAACATAATTTCTCAATGATCTCTCTGACTTTTTATGCTTTTTGCACAAATTTTACACTTGCCTCCAAGTTCATTGAGTTTAAAACTACTTAATGAACGCATGCTTAATTTCCATCATCTACGAATTCTCTTTCTACCGTCCCTCTCGATCCAATATCGTTAATTGGCCTTGTAGAAGCCAGACATGCATGCATGCTTGATATTGCTTCCAAAAAGGTTGGTTATATACTCCTTAACTAGTACGTACGTACTAGGGCCCCGATCGAGCATTTAGATGAATTAAAAAAGTATCACGTACGTTTTCATTGCCATTAATTACATCATGGTATTTGGTCTTAAGAAACTGATCATGATGATCATCATGGTCAACGTGCCCATGAAGAACGCTAAATAATTAGACACCTAACAATTTTAGGATCAACTTGCATGTGTGGTCTCAATTCTTTTATCAGTCCCATTCCAAACCAGTTATCACATATAAAGTCAAAATTATAAGATGTAACATTAATTCTTTTTTTATAAATTGTTAGGTAAGCTGTCTAAAACACATCATAAACCTTTCAAAAATGATCATCGGCTTTGGAAAGCTACCCCGAGAAACTAGGTTTGATTTTTCCTAAAAACGTGTTTAAGAATTTTGTAACTTCTATGCCTCGTTAATTAGCGGATTATATTTCCTTAAGTAGACCGATCATGCGTTATATCTCTGTTATATATGATACCATGTCAAATTATCTAGTGTCCAAATAGTCATGAGTACTCAGACTTTTCATGCATGGTTGATTAATGAGCTTAATATTTTCAATGTTTTTTAAATGTTATAAAGGGAATAATGAAGAGTCGAATCAGCAAAGTCAAGATAATTACTAAGTACAAGAAACACGTTTATTCGTCACAAATAATCATTTTCATTGCGATTTTATTAAGAAAAATTCTACTCAGTAGCCCTACACCACGTACACACCTACTGAGGGAGAAAGAATAAAAAAATAAATAATAAATAAACACCAACACCAGCAGGTCGTGTGTACAACGTGGTGTAAGGTTGCTGAGTAGAACAACTCTTTTATTAATATTGTCCGTTTAGTCTTCAAAAGAAAAAGAAAAATGGTGCCCTCTTTTTTTGCTTATTTATTTTTTTGGATACGGTTGGCTATGGTAATGACTCGGTAGTAAACTCATTTCAAAGCCCTTCATTAGACAACATAACCTGAGTCCAACCTTAATTAATTAGAATACCAGCTTTGAAAGATTCTATACAACACACTAGCATCTTTTCTTTTCTTTTTTTAAGAAGGACAACAGCACGTCCGAGCTTTATTGAAAACAAAATCCTCACTTTTGGAGGAGGAATACCCTGATTACAATATAACCTTATTATCCAACGAATACAAACAATAAATTGCCAAAGAAACCAATCCCCCAAATAACCCAACTACAAACATAATCTATTTTCCCCTTACATAAGAAAGTCCTACCTTATCTGTTTTCATGAGCCCCTTCAAATAATGAGGAAGACCCCCATAATCCGTCCATTCCTGGGACACTCCACCCGCACCCTTCTTGGCCAAAAAATCCGCCACAACATTTGCTTCTCTATATATATGCCGAATAGAATAAGTAATTTGAGCCAAAATGTACATAATCTCTTCCCAAAAGCCCTCTAAATACCTGCATACACCACATCTGACCTGCGCAATTTAGTCAACAACTAGCTTTGAGTCCATCTCTATTTTCAGCCAACTCCTGCCCATCCTTTGACAACTCTGTAATCCATGCAATAAAGATTGGATTTCGGCAAAATTATTTGTACCTTGGCCAAGCAAGTGTGAAAAAGCCATACAGAGCTCTCCTTTATGATTTCTTAAAATTCCACCTACACCGATTCTTCCAGGATTTCCAATGTAGCAGCCATCTACATTCGGTTTATACCAGTGTGTCTATGGTTTGCACCAACTCACCAACTAAACATTCACAATCTTTGGCAACCGAACCCGAATATTCAGCCCCTTCAAAATAGTCTCATCTAAAATGGACAGCTTCTTGGCTTCTATCAGCTTCAGTGCTACACACCCCAACCAAAACTTAATTGATTGCCATGTACCTTCAATAGACACAAACTTCCCTTCCATTCTAGCATCACATCGCCAATTCCACAACTCCCATATGACAATAATTGGCAAAACACCTATAAGAGACCCCACATGAGTGCTTCCCATTGCTCTGCGAGCAATGAGCTTCCCAACCTCAATCTCAAGCCCAACTGATCTGTACATTTCTTCCAAACGGCTCTTGCAAAACCTCCTGAGGCCAAGATATGACTAAAATCTTCATACTTTCCCTCCACACAACACTCATATTTTGACACAATGGGAAGTCCTACTCTTCTCAAACGATCATCCACACTTAAACAATCAGTAAATGCCTTCCACATAGCAATTGAGATTTTTTTCGACACCGCAGCATGCCACACCCACTTTGACCATGGCACTTTCAGAGCTTTAACTCTGATCAATCCCATGCCAATTTGGTGCTGAACCTTCCAGAGTTTGTTTCTTCACATATCAGTAAATCCTCTCCTGATTTTTTCCTTCCCAACATCTCCATCATTTCCTCCAATTTCTCCACCCCAACTAGCTGAACAATTTTTTCTTGATCCCATCCACTCTCCATCGACACTTCCAAAACTTTCAGATCAACACTACCTACCGTACTCATATGCTCACACAAAGGACCGGAATTCAGCCATTTATCTTTCCAAAAGAAAACATCACCTTGCTTAATTTTTCAGCGTGTGTGCTGTAGACATCAGGTATACACCGAGCAATCATCTTCCAGGTACAGGTACCACGGCTTGCCTCAACTAAAGACACATGCCTTGATTTATCGTACTTTGCTCTGAAGAACTACGCCCAAAGTGACTTCCCAGAAATTAGATTCCATGCTAATTTCATATGAATAGATTTTTGCACCTCTTAGGAACTTCGGATACCAATACCCCCTTCCTTCGTAGACCTACAGATCTTTCCCCAAGCTATCCATTTTTTCTTTTCTCTCCCGTCAAAAACACCTCAGAAAAACAAGCTTAGCAACCAATTCAAGTGAGAGATGACTGCTTTTGGAATACTACAGCATGCTAACAAGTGCATCGGTAAGCTCGTAAGTACATGTCGAAGAAGAAGAACTCGAGTACCTTTAGAAAGGATTTTATGCATCCAGCCTCCAATCTTATTCCTTACTTTGCTAATAAGCTCCTCAAAATAAATAATTTTCAGTCTTCCGGACACAATAGGGGCTCCTAGATATTTCATAGGAAAGGTTCCTTGGCAAAAACCCGACTGCCGTAACACTGCCCTTCTTCGTTGAGACGAAATTAATTTAGAGAAAAAGATACACGATTTTTCCTTGCTCACAACCTGTCCGGACCACTTCTCATACATATCAAGGACTTCTGTAATTCTTCTAATGGACAATCTGCTACCATTAGAAAATATCACAATATCATCGGCGTAAAGCAAATGAGAAATATGTGGAGTGCCTCTGGCTTGTCAAAACGCACCAATCCTACCCCGATCAAACTCCTTTTTCAATAATCTTGTAAGAACTTCTTCTAAGAAAATGAAAAGATATGGGGACAAAGGGTCCCCCTGCCGTAATCCTCTACCACTTTTGAAGAATCTTTTAGCCGTTCCATTCATAACCATTGAGAACCAAGGGGTTGTTACACATTGCCAAAGCAATTGACAAACAGCCAACGAAAAACCAAATGAACTCAACACATGGAAAAGAAAGTCTCACTCCACACTATCATACGCCTTGGCCATATCTATTTTAAGCATCACATTCCCACCCCTGCAAGGCTTATTGATACTATGAACCATTTCTTGAGCAAAACTAATTCTCAAAAATATCTCCCAGGAATAAAAGCACCTTGCTAAAAAAAAATGATTTTAGGCAATATAGAAGATAACCTCTGCACCATCAACTTAGAACATACCTTGTACTCCACAGAACAAAGACTAATTGGATGGAACTCATCAAAACTAGTAAGCCTTTCCATCTTAGGAATAAGTATCATAAACTATGCAGTGTAGAACCTCAAAAACGCATATCCTCGAAAGAAATCTCATACTGCTTCCACCATATTTGCTGCCACAATTTCCCAACAAGCTTGGAAAAACCCAGCTCCAAACCCATCAGGCCCCGGGTTACTACTAACTGGTATAGAGAATATCACATCCTTAATTTCCTGAGGCGTGGGCAACTTAGAGATAAATTCATTGTCCACGTCTAATACCACCGGAACCAATTGGTTCCGGTGTTGCAACAAGGCTGACAAATTCAGTAAGCACTCCCTAGGTCTTGACGCCATAAACTCCTCGAAGTACTGAGCTGTCCCATTATGTATGATTTCCGGAGAATCTAGTAGGTTACCACTTCTCAAGCGCATTGCCTTTACAATACTCTGTCTTTTACCATTTAAAGCACAAAAAATTGTGCATTTGCCTCTCCATTTTCCACCCATCATTGCTTAGCTTGTTGAGCAAGCCGAGACTGTTCCCTTTGAAGCCAAACTGACAACTCAAGCTTTAATGCCAGCAAGTCGCTCTCTACATACTCCGAATAATTCTCCTGAAGAGAACCATCCAACACCTCAATCCTGTCATCCAGCTTTTTAATCTAAACCCCAATAACCAAACACCTCTTTATTCCACACTCGCAAAATCGCTCTTAATTTTTTCAACTTAGCAACCAAACACTATAAACCCAAACCCACCACCTCCATATCCCATGCTTCTACAACACATCGCAAGAAGTCATCATGCATTGTCCACATTTGTTGAAACTTAAACATAAAAGGACCATACCTAGTAAATTAGGCTTCACTGCATATAACTAACGGAGCATGGTCAGAAGAAGTCCTCGCTAAATATTTCGTTGAAATATTCGGACAGGTTTCCAAGCAAGGCACATTCATCAGAGTACGATCCAACCTTGCCCACCTTCTAGACCTACCTACATGGCCATTACACTAAGAAAAAGGCCCTCCTAAGTGCACGGATTCACCGAGCCCACAGCTATCAATAAAGAAATTAAATTCTTCCATGGCCAACACACCTCTTAGATTTCTCCCTCTTCTTTCATTATCGGATCGAATTATATTAAAATCACCACTAATCAACCATGGATAACCGCATTGGCTTTCCACCGTTAGAGCATCCCAAAGCAGCGATCTCTCATGTTGAGAGCATTTCGCATATACAAAAGGACACCATCATTCGAGAATTTTCCTTCCCTACTAGCAAAGAAATATGATGATTACTCCTCCCATGTACCTCAACATGAAAGCCACTACCCCACACAACCCACAACTTACCACCCAACTCCACATTAGTACACCCATCAACACCATTCATACTACTTCTAAATGAATGAAACTTTTACTCAGCTGCAAACGGCTCTGCAATGGCCACAATACCAGAACTAAATTTCCTCACTAACATCCTCAACCTTCGCCTCGAGGTTCGTAAATCTCGCACATTCTAGAACAAAAGCTTACCAATCATAAATTCAATCGAGAAGGCCTACTTGGGGCCCTTACTGAACTCCTCAGCTTCCTTACCTGGGGTCCAACCTCCACAAATACATTATTATTCTTAGAGTCTGAATAGCACAATTTAGTCTTCCCCATATGCTCAAGAGATTCAGCTTTCCCCCCTCTGAAAGTGTCTCCATAAGTCCTCACTATCAAAAATTTCCACATTTTGCACTCATTTGGCCTCACCAATATTCTCAATTAAAATACCTCCCTCCAGACCTTCCCTGTTGTCCTCCAAAATTATATTCAAGCCCCTCTGTCCTAACTCACCATCAACTAACCCCATATTTACATGCTGATCAAAATCTTGTGCCACCCCCACATTTGGCAACGATTTTACCAAGTGCTCATTGATCCCCCTCAGCATCATCATCCGAGCATTCCTGAAGATCAAACTCCTCTGCCCTTCGGAGCACCTTCTCAGCTCTGAACACTTCCTCCTACTAAACCACCTTTACCATGCACTTCTCAGCCCTTAGAGCACTAGGCCCATCACCCTTCTGAGCATCCACCATTTCAACCTGCTCCTCATCCTTCACAAGCACATTCCCCACCAGCAATAAATCGGTAACTCTATCCTTACTCTGCAGAAACTCATTCTCCACCACAACCACTTCCCCTACTGCACTCAACATAGGTTCTACACCAAATCATCAACACTTCCCCGTAGTCACCAAATCATTGTTTGGTTCCATGCTAATCATCATACTCAAAATCTTATCACAGGCTGGGACATTCTCCCTTATATTAACCTAAGTCGTCAAAACCAACTCTCCCATTTTACTAAACTCTTCCTTTTCCTCATTTTTTTCTTTTTTGAAACCAAGTTCCATTCACTTTCTACCCTTTCTGAATCACATCTCGACTCTTGCCGTCCCATTTACACGTCCTCACATTATGGCCTTGCACTTGACATTTCAAACAATAGGCTGGTAACGTCTCGAAAACAAATTCTTGAGAGAAACTCTGTGGATTTAAAGGAGTCCCTATCCAGATTGCCATCAAAGGGTCTTGGGTCACGTTCATCTCCACGCAAACTCTGCCCCCATCCGTTCGAGTTGCACACCGTGTTAGATTATCACGCTTGAGGAATCTACCAATCGGCGCTGTGATGCTCCGCAGAAAAGATTCATGATAAAAATTCAAAAGCAGCCCCGGCAGTGTAATCCTTACCGGCACACACATAGGTTCCTGATCCTCCAGAAAATCCGTTGTCCAATGAAACGGTCTGTATTAAACACCATCAATCTCACAGGATTCTCTAGCAAAAGCTTTAACAAAGTCATCTTCCGTCGTCATTCGAATAAATACTTTTATGGGCCTTCTCATCAATGAAGCCACCGGCTGATGACACAGACCCCATCTATTTCTAATAAAGAAGCGAATGGAATCAAGAGAGGGTCGACTGAAAAGACACCACCACCTTTGGAAGAGGTTGTGGAGATTCAATCAATGTATCAGCAAACGAACGTTGCCGTGGGGCGCCACTGAAATGGCCTGGGGACCACCGGCAGCTGCCATGCACAACAATGGCAAGCTAGTTCGCCAACCAGTCGCCCAAAATCCACCAATCAGCCTCCGAAAGTTACAAAGCTAATTTCCTAATAACACACTAGCATCTCACTTTCATTCTATTAAGTAAGATTTAATACATTTATCATTATTAGATAATCCATTATTGAATGATTCTTTATCATTCAACAATGATAAATGTGTCATATTTTACCTAGTAGGATGAGAATGTGGTGTATAACATTATTCTCCAAATTTAATCATATTTTTCAAAAGGAATATGCGAGACTTTTCACAATACTTATAAACAAGCATTTAATGAGAGAACGCGATGATGTGACTGATCAATAGGAGCAAAGCTTCTATTTCATAAATAAAAATTTATATATTATATGTTTTATTACTGACGCGCGACTGATCATTTAATTATCGATTCTACTCGATTTTTAACGTCATATGTGCATATGTTCATAACTCTTTTTATATATTATATTGATCTTGATGATCTAATAATGGAGGTGATCTACTTTGTTTGGTTCTGTCTGTCAGATCAACAAGTTCATCATGAAGATTGCCAAACGTGCTTAAAATTAGCCGCCTAATAAACAATAAAGTGATTATAATTTGAGCTTAATTAATTAATTACATGAAAGTTCAACTTTAACTTTTAGTTCAATTTTAATCATCCATTCATATATACGCATGCACCTCAAATTAATTAAGTGCTTAAATATTGATCATACTAATCTGCTTGCTTGGCTTAAGTTAATAATTTTCATGCAGACCAGCTTTGATCACTTTCTCGAGTAAGACTAGTCAGCATCTCAATTCTCATCATCCTCTTATCATCTCATAATGTGGTATTAGATTATTTGAAACTATTTATTATATTTCACTTGTGAACCTATCATCTAATGTCAAATCATAGGATAATGAGAGGATGATGAGAAAATAAATGATGAATAGATTTTTTTTCATTTAGCAATAGTCACTTCATTAACTATTAAGAAAATAAAAATAAAAATTTATGAGTGGACACATTTGGTAGTCATAATATTATCATTTTTCATTTGTAAAACAACGTGCACTGACCTTTTTCAGGTTGAATCGACAAAACCTTTTTACTTTCCCACTTCCTTTAGAAAACTTCAAGGATATATATTTGCTCCTAATTTGGTGTATATGCTGTATGAACACATCTATTTGGGGGTTGGAAAGTCAAGATATTCAGCACACATACAAACATATATATACACATATTACTCAATCACTTGTGTAATTGTATTTTTTTTTTTACTCTTCTTTTTGTCCAAAGCTACATGGGAGTGCGTGGTTGATTAAGAGAAGTTTAGGAAGGAAAAACTAGCCTACTAAAGGTCAAATTGTAATTTTTTAGTCACGTTCCTTCTGGATGGACTAGATCATGGTCCACTTCTAATAGAAAAAAGTTGGCACCATATTAAATAACATTGAATGCTGTAAACCTCCCGTATTATTTTTAGAGAAATATTTTAATCATAAAAGTAAACCCACAAAATAACGTAATTTATTAATGTGGTACGTCAGATTGTAAAGTTACTTTTATCGTGAAGTGAATCTAACAGATCACATAAAATCATATCAGCTTCTGAGTTTACTTTTATATAATCCTCCGAACTAATTGAGGGGATAGGTCATAATTATACCATTGGCTTAGTTTGGGATGTTGTCTAAAGTGCAACATGTCATATTTTATTGATGATTTCCCTTTTTCCATTTACATGCACCCATGACTGGGTAAGTCTTTCCGGTCGCTGCTACACTAGGGAAATTATGGATCTGGAAAAGGTAGCTTTTTTGATGCAGTCAAGTTTTGAACTTTCAAACGAGGCTTTTTAGAGCTTTTTTTTTTTTCATTTTTTCTTTTTTTTTTCTTTTTTTTTTTTTTTCCTCATTCACGATGGTTTGATCTTTTCTTGTAATGTCCCAAACTCCATTGAAAATGTGTTTTCCAGAAAAAGATTCACCATCTAGTCCATGACCAATTGCTACCTTATCAAACACTAGTCAGGAACCGGATGAGTACTTGGAATCTTGACCACTGTCTCAATTCAATGGGTTTAATACCACTTTTGCTTGAAATTTTACTCAAAACGATTGGCCACTTTCTATTCACTGACCCTAAATGGCATGGGTTTCAACTTTTGCAACTCTTGATCATCCTGGAGCATACATTTATTTAAAAAAATGTTATATATGAGTGATAATATTTTCACGGGCTTGACTTAACAATTAAGTAAAATTTTATAATTCGCAATAACCAAAAACATCATACAGGCCATAAAATCTACTTCTCAATGTTCTCATGACCATTTACCTAAATGTAAACCAAAAACAATGAATTTAATAACTCCATGATGATTAGTTCAAGAAATGAGTTTATGTGAAACATCGATCCCACCTCCATGTCTACACTTGACCAGCCAAAAGATCAACTCAAGGATTAGAGGGATGCTAATGGATTTTTTTAAGCATACAAAGTTCCAATTCCTGCTCCATATTCATGGCTCTGTTCCCTGATTGACTTCTAATCTCAGCAGTGTCAACCTAAATGACTAAAGTTTTCAGACCTCGTCTAAATCACTAGTGATATCTACATTCTGAAGAGCAAAACCAAAGCTTTTAACTTCAAACCATAACTACCATTGTTGTTTAACGAACTGGTATCGAAATCCACGGATCCTAGCTTAAGGCATTTGTATCGGTCTTCTCCACTTCAGAGACACCTGGGTTTTTTCCCTGTGAAGCTTTTGCTTTTTTTCCCTAAACACACCCCACAGATAAAACTTCCCCTGAAATCCTGCAAAGCGATCATTTTTTCTTCTTTAAAAAACAAAAAGAGTTTTACTTCATGCAAAAAAAGATATTAAAATGAAGTTAACTAAAACAAAATCAGGATTGCTTTTGGGAAATTTAAGACAATTGGGCTCACTCCAGTACTGCACTGGCAGTTTCTTCGAAGGGAAAACCAAAAGTTCTGCATTTTTAACCAAAGATCTCAACGCAAGGTCTTGGCCAATCATCAATTTTACCAGCCTCTCACAAGCAATTTCATCACTGCAAAAGTATTAACATTTAGAGGAATCCAATCACATTAATGAGAGGAAGGTAATTAAACTTTTTCATAAACATCACCTTTCATTGTCTGGAAAGAAATAAAGAGCAATACTCTGATCAGTTGGGCCCCACTTCTCAAAACCTTTTGGCCACACTTGAGACCTAAGAAGCAACTCAGCATAAAGCAACTCTGGTATCAACTTCGTCTCCTCACAGACTTTAGAACATGCTAAGCTAGACAAATGGGCTACAATGCTAAGTGGGTCAAAACTATTGTTGCAGATGCATAAACTACCCCTGTCAACAAAAACAGAGCACAACTTTACAAGTTGCCTCAGATGTGAAAGTATTACTTAAGAGAAGGTCAACGAAAAAAGACTACCTCCATATAGGATCAACGATAGGCTGTGAAGGGACATGGCGTTCTAAGACATCAGAAGTAGCTGTTTGAGAGGTTTTAAGAGATTCAATCTCCTCATCAAGACTGGTCCCATCTTTCAGATCCAGTCGGAACTCTTGTCCAAGCTTCAGATCTTTCTCACAATTCTTACCACCATGTGTCTTCATGCATTGAAGAGAAGAGCTAACATCCACAGCACCTTCATTCAAATTGGCTCCATCTTTCAGACGGAGTCCTGATTCTTGTCCAAGTTTCTGACCTTCTTCGCATTTCTCACCACAATGGATGTCACGGAGTTTAGGATACCCCTGTCCATGCTTCTGACCTTTTTTGCAGATCTCACCACGATGTGTCTCATTCAGTCGAAGGGCAGGAATACTATCACATATTCTCACATCCGTTTCAACCACAGAGACACTGATGTCCCTTTTCTTCTTCTTCTTCTTCTTCTTCTTTTCAAATTTCGCACTATCCTTCAATCCTTGGATGTTGTTATTATTCTTATTTAACCCTATTCTAGATTGGACTGCTTGCTTATTTTCTGAATCAACAGAATGCCTTACTCTAGGAGGGAAAGGGCTAGGTAAGTTGATAGTATATAGCTTCTTTCCAACCTTTGGTTCACAATCGTCACAAAACCAAGTAACATATTCATCAAAAGTTGCTGGCAGTACATCCAAGCAATAGCTGGGGAAACCCAAAAGAAAACTTAGTCGAAAAATAGCCCTTAACGAATAGAAAAATTACAATCACATGAAATCTGTTCTCTTGAATATAGAGCTTCACCCATTTTAAGTTGTTTTTTTTAATGTAGTCATAGCATTTAAAACAAGCCAAATGATTATTTTTATGAGTAATAAGAAACAAGTCCAATCAAAACAGGAATCCACGGAGCAATACAACTTTGCTCTTTGTCATGCTATTTATATTTCCTATGTGTTCAAACAATTAATACAGCGGCAGTGGAGCACCCATTTCATATTCTACAGAAATACTGTCTATTACTGTCATACTTGTATGCAGACACCCTCTAGAGCATAAACACATGTGCACACATATTGCAAATGACGCATATCAACACCCATCACAAAAAACGCAACAAGTCATACCGATGCTCAGCAGAAACCTGGCATTTTGCACAGTAGATTAAAGCCACAGAGAAGCCTCTGTCACCACATTTCTGACAAATAGTCACCTACAGCAACAAAAGTAGACAGTTATTGGAGCATTGCCATCATATATCTACGTATAACTATAATACATCTACAGATAAGTAACACAACTTTTCATCTCTCTCTTTACCCCTACATATTGCGTGTGTGTGTGTGTGTGTGTGAGGCCCCAAAGCCCACACCAAAGACATGCATCATTACAACCCATCCTAACTATATTCCTTCAATGATAGTAGTCACAGCTGTAAAACTTCAAACTTAAAAGTTTATGTAAACAAAAAATAGCACCAATACAAATGATGTATAAAAGGAATGTGTGAACTGGAAACATAAAGTAAAGAGATTGTTGCTAAACCAGGATGGGGAATGGCATTAGGGAATAAATGGTGACTGTTACATGATCCTTTTACATAAGGAACAAATGAACATATGACAAAATTCAATTTGGTATATCACATAAACAAAACCAATTATAATACTAAGTAAATGATGTGGTACATGGGAACTATGGACTTGGGGCAAAGGAATGATGATGAATAAGCTATTGCAGACCACACAGAGAGCAGCATTTGAGCAGAATGCTTAGAAACAATGATTATTTAATTGTATACAAACCTCCTCTTTTAACTATGATTAAGAGAGACCAACAACTGACAAATAAGGGTTAAGTCACTCATGAGATAGCCTGAACACACAAGTGAACTCGATGTAAATATGTCTAAGACCAGATGAAAAAAAAAATCAGATATCAGTTCTTAGTCGTAATCAAAGAGCACCAGTAACCAGTGGCTAATGTATAATGGTTCCGTCAAAGGAGCAGTGAGAATTATACAAGGAACAAGGCATGAATTGAAATCGCAAAAAAACATGAGTTTTTCTACTTCAAAGCTGGTGTGCAAAAGCACACCCTCCATTTTATTGACATGGCAAGACTTGATTTGTAAGAGATTTTAATTTTAGGTTTTTCTAGCAAATCAAGTATTACCATGTCAATAAAATGGAAGGTGTGCCAGCTTCCAAACAGAATTTTTCAAAAGACGTACATGGTAATCAAAAGACGTACTAAAACCATGCGTGGACAAAGTAATGAAAATGACATGTGCATAAAACAAACATAACCTACATCCTCTAGTGAAGACTCCATATCCTTGTTCCAAACTTCCAAGTCATACAAAGAGCCACGGTTTACCTCTGCTCCAGCATACATGTTCTAATTCTGTGGTTCCCTCACATTGATACAAAGAAACCTACACGTACAACTGAGATATATAATTTTCTTTGAATGCAGAGTCAGGCCGCCTCGTATTGGAACAACTCAAAACCACGAAATCCTAACAAGCTATTAATCCAAATACAAAGCTTGCATTGAATTGATAATTATTTAGGGTACAAATTCTTCTCTCTCCCGTCTCTCTGAGAAGGAAGAGGTGGAGTAAATAGTCTTGGCTTACTCTATGTGAGGGTAGGAGTGATAAGTCAATAGGCTGCTAGGACGAGGGTTAATGGAGGGACTGGAGGAAGTATGGGATCAGTTCCATTTGTCTGAAGAGGAAAACTCTTCGGTTAATCTGAATGAAGGCTTATCACAGGAAGTATTATCTAAGGGAGAAAGGAGTCTGGTGGGAAAGATTTGTGCTGATAGAAACCATTGGGCAGGAAGTTCTCCGAACAACAATGGCAAATGGAAATTGAGCAAATCAGCGTTTCAAAGAAATCAAGCGCAATTTATTCAGTATTACGTTCGCGACCATGGTAGACAAGGAGACATGGAGGGCAGACCATGGCTGTTCGATACTTATTGGTGCTAGAACCGTTTGATGGGTTCTCCCAGCCTCATCTATTGAATTTCACAATAGAGGCATTTTGGGTTCAATTTCATAACCTTCCTCTGGTTTGTATGAACGGTGACAGCGGGATTCTCATTGGAAAATCTGTAGGAAACATACTGGAAGTTGACGTGCAGGGGGATGGGGTAAATTCCTAAGAGTGAAAATAGAAACTGATCTGACAAAAGCCCTGGCCAGAGTAAGAACTGTGAATTTGCAAGTGAAGGGAGTTGGGTCCCAGTGAAATATGAAAAACTCCCTCGAATGTGCTTCAATTGTGGTTGTGTAATACACCAAGCTCAGGGCTGCGAAAAAATGGGTAAACAAAAATGAGCAGAGGGGCAGAACAACAATTTGGTCTATGGTTGAGAGCAGAACCGATTAGGAAGAAGACTTTCTTTAGATCGAAGGAACCGGAAGAAGGTGATCAAACTGATACAGCCCATCAGAAGGAGTGGAACAAAAGGGGAGCAACCCAAAAACCAGGCCAGGCACGGCGGTGGCCGACGACTCAATCAGTGGGCCCGTTTTAGGGAAGAGCAAGATTGAAGGCTTTCCCCAAGGGAAATCAATTGGTGAAAAGGAAAGAACTGACCACAAGGAATCAGTGGACGAATCTGTAGATTCTGATGCAGGTGTGGCACTTATGGAAGGTCGAGAAAAGATATTCTCGGGGAGGAAATTGAGGGAATCTGTAGCGATTTTTCGAGATAATATAGGCAGGAGTGAAGGAGGAGGTGATGGAAGTGGGGGTCAAACAGAATCCAGTTTCCTAACAGCAAAGCCTGGTCTGCCAACTAGGCCCATCCAGGAAAGCAATATGAAGGAAGCGGAGAGAGGAAAGACCAGTTGGAAAAGAAGTGCCAGCAACAAAGGCAACTCCTCTGAACCTGTTCTATGTAGTCTATCCAAAAAATCACAAAGCTTGTAAATCTCACAACTCAAGCTATCAAATTCAAACCCTAGTTTGTATACCAACCCAGAAATTAATCATAAATATCATTCATTTCCACCAAACCCATTTCAGACATAGCAAATATATCCCCAACAACTTCACAAAAAGTTAATTTTACAAAGGAAAAAAACTAACATTCAAAAAAGGAAGAAAAATTAACATTCAGTAACTGAAAACAAGCGAAAAGATTCCAATTATAGAAGTGAAAAATGCAAACCATTGTGGAGAGAGTTTCAATGTTCCAACCCGTAATGCTGTCAACTTTCTACGAGAGTGAAAAATATGTGGGAATGGCATTAACCCTAAAAGAAAGATATAAAGAGCAGTGAGTTTAGGATTGTTTCGACTTGAGAGGAGTGTGGTGCATGCGAGCGAGATTGCTAACTAATAACGGGTGCGCCGTGTGCGCGACCAAATTATACGTTCAGCTTGCAACCGACAACTTTATGACTGAAAAGAAAACTTTTGAGAAAAGCAGAGACTTTCATTGATTTCATCTGTCCTGCTGATATAACAAAACAGAGAAATAATATAAAAGCTATAGATGTAAAGTTTGATTAGGACTCTGGATGATTGTTGATGAGTTTGAATAGGATTGAAGTGACTTGGGAATTTTGAATTATAATTATCTCATTTTATTATAATTTAAATTTTAAAAAAATTAAAATATATAAAATGTCGAGAATAAATTGAATATACAAAATAATATTTTTCATATTATATATATACAGATACCGAGGCCAAACACGACTCCTTCCTCCACTCCCACGTGAATGCACATTTTTTTTCTACACCCATGAATCTCTCATTCCTTTATCCCACTCCCACTATAATTTATTAAAATTCCTACCCACTACTCCGACTTACTTCTCCAATCACTTGTTCATGGCGTCTTCCCCTCTCTAGAGCTTTCACAATTATAATTTATTTTTACACATGGATTATACCGTGACCCAACCCGTGTGCACCATAAGGAACTTTTTGGCCAGCGTCCACCTCGCGTAAAACACTCGCACCACCGTGAAAAAAAAAACTTACCTCCGCATCCCACGGGTTACGTAAACCACCACCTCACATCACAACAGCCCACGCGAAACCGAGAGCCACCGTGAACCCCTGAACCACCATGCACGGCTGCTCTTCCACAGGTAAGCCGCTGCACCACCGTGGGACAGTCCCACTACTGCTACAGCTCAGCCGAGGCCATGCCATGGAGAAGCACGGTTTCACAACCAGTGCCTCCAGGTTCTCTCCAACGAGCTCAGGTGCAGCACCGGGGTCGCCGTTTTCCTCAGCCATAAAGCCACCGTGCAACGTCGACAACCGCCACCACGCTGCCCTGCACCTCCATGCCCAGCCACCGATAAGCCTTGGGACTTGAAGAACTCTGTTTTTATACACCGAAACAGAGTGATTGTTTTGCCACCGTGAGCCACCAAGCCACCCTCACTCCTCCTCGCCTCAGCCATGAGCCACCCAGTTGCACCACCCCGCGGAATCAACAACAGGAAGCGACGCCAGAAGCCTCCCACAAGCACAGATCCGCCGCACGATTCTCTATCGGTAGACCCGAGTTTCTTTTCGTCCCTATCTCCCTCACGGTTACTCTCTCTCTTTCACCGTCTCTCTGTCTCTCTCCATCTCTCCCAGTGCCCAGCCGCCGAGCTCATCACCGTCGACCGCGCCCAGCCACCTGCCGCTGCTTCTGCTTCTGCTTCTCTTGGTGAGTCCGTCGTGTTGGCGTGAGTCATGTAATTAGCCAGCTATGGAAATATGAGATTTAGGAATCCCTTCACTCAAGGGTCAAACATAATTGTAGCCGTAGATATTGTATAGACGAAGAATAGCTTCCAAAAATAGTTTCTTGTATCTCTATATCTTGTACTCTGTTTTATGGAATAAACATATTGAACAATTCCGTTTGACATGGTATTAGAGCGTGATCTTGGGTTCCCAGTTTCCTGATCGAGCAGGGATCCAATTTTTTGCTCGGCATCCAGGCTGACTCTACCGAAACTCTCCTTGATAATATAACATCCCAAATGACGGAGGTCTTGACAAGAGCCCAAAGCTCCTCATCACCCATCACTGATTCTCCGATGGTTCCAATTAGCATTAGGTTAGATGGTTCCAACTATGGATTATGGTCCCAGGTTGTCGAGATTTACATCGTCGGAAAAGACAACTGGGATATATCAATGGCGACTACCCTCCACCACCAAAAACTGACCCCTCCTTTCATAAGTGGTGTACTGAGAATGCCATGGTGAAAGGATGGTTGATCAGCTTCATAGACTATTCCTTCGTCGTGAATTTTATTCGCTACCCAACAGCTAAGCAAGTATGGGACTCTGCTGCCACGACATACTTTGATGGAACCGATACCTCAAAGGTATACGATCTCAGACGTCGTGTATCTCGGATGAAACAAGCAGGCGGATCTATAGAAAAATACTATAACGATCTACAGGGTTTGTGGCGAGAAATTGACTTTCGTCGTCCAAATCTGCAAAAGACATACAAACCTACAACTCAATCCTACAGGAGGAGCAGGTGTATATTTTTCTTGATGGACTAGATGATCGACTGGATCATGTTCGGAGCGATGTTCTACACCTAAAACCTTTCCCTTCAGTTGAGCAGGCCTATGCTCATGTTCGAAGAGAAGATTTTCGACAGTCTATGATGGTGTCGGGAGTGGAGGCAGTGGCTAGTGGTGTTGTTATGGCCATCAAAGGCGTGAAATCTGGTCAGTCACAAACCTGGCTGAAGTCTGGACCATCCTCACGATCGAAGGGTTATTCCGATGGGAATAAGTGCACTCATTGTGGGAGTACCAAACATACCAGGGACACTTGCTTCAAACTACATGGCTACCCAGACTAGTGGCATGAATTACAAGCCCACAAGAAACGTGATGCTCCTATGACTGAAGACATCTCGGGTTGCGCAGCAATGGCCACTGTTGACTCTCAACTCTCCCTTATTCCCGTGGCAGAACTTCCCACCTCAATTCTAGATCAATGTAATTGTGGTCAAGTTTTTTGTTGGTCTACTACTCGGAATGACGGC
>QEOT01007473.1:36484-82181 GCA_003123785.1 Pterocarya stenoptera
AAGCTATAAACATCAGTTTTCTTAGTTGGGACCCCAGAATAGACATACTCAGGAGCCAGATATCCCATTGTTCCTGCTGGTATAGTTGCTTCCCTCGTCACAGAACTATGTTCATAAACTGCTGCCAAACCAAAATCTCCGAGTTTGGCATTGAACTCAGCATCAAGCATTATGTTGCAAGTCTTGACATCTCTGTGAATTATTTGCCTCTCGCATTCATCGTGCAGATAAGTAAGAGCAGAGGCGACTCCTAGAACTATATTCAGTCTTTGCTGCCATGACAGATGGATTGCTGAATTTGAGTGTTTGTGGAGGATTTTGTTGAGGCTTCCATTGGGTAAGTACTCATAAACCAGGACTAGCTCACTTCTCTCGCAGCACCATCCTTGAAGTCGAACCAAATTCTTGTGCCTTAAGCAACCCATCATTGTTGCAAACTCAGTAGTGAAAGGATTGCGCATACAATCAATCTCATTGCCCCTATCAAATCTTTTAACAGCCACCTCTCCCCAAGATGGAAGAGACCCTTTATAAACTGTAGCCGATGCCCCTTCTCCAATAATTCTGCTTCGATTAAACGCCATTGTAGCTGCCTTTATCTCGGAAAGTGACAACCTTTCCGGTGCTCTATTCGTCTGATATCTACAAGTTGGGCCTTCTTTGCTTTTTCTGATATGGAGTCTTCTGCTCTTTATCAAGAAAAAAAAGACTACAGCAAAAATTGCAGATGCGGAGAAGAGAAATGCAGCTAATCCTCCCAATCCGTAAGCTAGCTCTTCTACTTTCTTTCTTCTTGCATGATCATCCACAGAGATGCTTGCATTTGTGATGCTTTGTTCCTCAGAAAAGCAAACGAAACAGTCCCCTTCTTCCAGAGTATCCATCGTAATCATAGAGGGGAGAGACCAAAAAGTTTTGAACCGCCAATTATCAATTAGGTGAATTGAAGAGCCCTGGCCATTAGAAGCAGAGAACCCAACATGCATGAACTCCTTGAATTGGTTGGAGAGGTCAATCTGGGAAATGAGAATGGGACTTGAAGGCCTAATCTGCGAGTACCCAAGCCATACTCGGATCATTTTGGTGGCCTCTCTGTACTCAATCCAAGCCGTAATCTGCCTCCCGCTTTTCAAATCAATCCCCCTCGAAGAGACATCGACTGAAACGAAAGATATGATCGTGCTGACATCGATTCCGGCATGATTCCCACTGATGTCTCCGAGGGAAGGATCATAACTTGTATCAAATTCCACAGCGAAAAAGGGGTCCTCTGCTATTAAGGCATCCTCCGGAAGACCCATAGAGCCACGAGAAGCGCTAGAATATTCGGTATTGGCTGTTATCAAAAACGCAATCCCATCTCCGGAAGGGCAAAGTGGAGAAGGTACGATGGAGAAGGAGAAACGGCACGAGAAAGATGCAGTGGAGTTGGTCTCAGAATCAAGAAAACGAACTGGGTGGACGTAGAAAGCTCTTCCAACCCCAGAAGAAGAAGCGGAAGAGACGCAGCTGGATTCTTGGGTGAGACTAATGGCATTGTTTCCGAAGTAGGCGTCACCAGAGAGCGTGACATTATTAGCAAGCGATGAAGGAAGAGAGTTTGAAGATAAATTGAAGTTCAAGAACAGAAAGAAATGGGCCCAGAAGAAGAGAAAAGAAGAACGCATCCTAGCGTAGTGAACAGAGAGATATTACCAACGCAGAAACAGAGACGATGAAAGCAGATAAATCTTGGGTTGGGTTAGATTTTCTTGCCTGTGCTGATAACTTGATCTACTACATTTGATTCAGTCACGGTGAGTCTTTGTATCTCTCGGAAGTGCAACAGGTCGTTTCCACTTCTAAGCTTGAAACAGAGACTTGGGAGGGAATATAATCAATCAAAAGGAGGAAGGAGTGATTGGAGGCGCCAAATCCGATTATCTAGGAGGAGTATGGTACATAGACAGTGAAGTCAATCATAGGTTTTGGACGGTCCTAATCACGTTAAAGAGAAATTGATGGTAATGATGACTAAACGAAACTATCATATTTTTGGGCCTACCAAATTTTAAAATTTATCTCTAAATTAAATTATGTCACATAAATAGTGTAAAACTCTCTAAATAGAACTATTATTACATATTATACGAGTAAGATCTGGTAGAGTTTGTGCAAGAGTTTTGGTCACAAACTTGGGAGGATTTCACTGAAATTTTTATCGGTACTAGGTTGAAACATAGTACTACAAGTTGAGCCCTTTTGCCAAAGGAAGTACATGAACCAGCGTTTTCCTTTTACTCAATGACTCTCTCTCTCTCTCTCTCTCTCTCTCTCTCTCTCCACAGCCCAAACCCCTGAAAACAGCCCCAACCTCCTGCTACCGGAGGAAGGAAGAAGCCAGAATATGGGACCAGACCATTGTCATGATATCATTGCCCTTTTGTTAATTGTAATTTAATGCACTAGATTGGTTGTGATGACAACTTTGTTGGAGCCCCCCAGCCCCCTTTTATATCTCTCCTTTTAGATTAATGGAATGTTTACTAAAACAGAAATATCTCTCCATCAGTTACTGTGATTTGTGTGCTGAAATCCAATCTATAAGTTTAGATTATTTCAATAAAACCATTTTCTGTAGAGGTTCATATCCATTTATTTGAGCAGTGTTATAGTTCACCCTGTTTGGATGCAGAAACACTTTCAACTCATCTTATCATTATAAAATTTTCAAATTCTCATACAAAATATAATAAACAATTCAATTTTTTCAAATTTTAAAATAATAATAATATTAAAAATTAATATTATAATAATATTTTATTCAACTCATCTAAAACCATCTCATCTCATCTTATCTCACTATCCAAACGATACCAAAATCAGATACTCAAAAGTTTTTGAAATTTGGATACATCGAGTCTGACTGCAAACACACACAGATGAGTGTAAGTTCAATCAAATGTTTGTCTTTATTTCAGGTCTCTTCTCTACTTCTGGCCCTCACATTAATCTAATATGTTTGGTAGGATCCAGACCATGCAAGAAAGCGAGAAACCATAAATCTAAATCAAATCCCCAATTTCAAACCCCATCAAATCGAGCAAGTGCCCACCAATTGTGGGTCTCCTGTTCAATTGGTCACCAAGCTACCCCCCACCCCACCAAAAGTTGAAAAACCTAGCAAGACCTTAAGAAGCAATCAAGACAATGTTCGCATCCATTGGTTCAGACAATCTATGAAAACTTTCTATTTAATCAATGTTGCCTATATTAATGAGCCATAGAGAAAGACCCAATGAAAGTATTCAGCAGCCTTATATGATATCAAACAAAGCTCAAGCACGGTGCTTGGAATAGTAGAAGTTCCACTATCACAAGCTTTCTGGAGAACAAAGAGGTACCAATTTCTCCATGGCTCACAACAATTGAACTTTGACAAGACCATGTGATGAATACATGTAACCATCCAGATTTATTCTATATGAACCAGGGACCTCGCAAACATATATGTTTTCAAGGGCTAGAATCAAACCACAGACCATCCTTCGATTTGAATCTGAAATCACTTTTTGTATAAGAATTTTATTAATATGAATAAAAGACTAGGCGAAACCTGAGTACACATACAAGAGTAAGCACCTAGCTAGAGCAACATATGAAGTCACTTTATTCTATCTTTGTAACGTGGATCTCCTTGGATGCAAACACGAGGATCTAGTATCCAACTTCTCACTTTCAATCATCACAAAAATAAATAGTTTGATATATCTCTTACTCTTAAAAAAATACCAGCGGAGGACATCTTTATCCTAAGCTTGTCATAATATCATTTGCTGATAGTGAATCCCAAACAACATACAAACTAAAGAACTCCAATCAAGTGCATCCAAAATAAAAAGCTATTAGTCCTCTCTAATATTTAGAATTCACATTCCATGAACCCTCTCCCCGGACTCCCCCATTCACCATTGAAGATGCAGCAAGTTAAAGGAAATAATCAGTTGTAGCTTCTGCTACAAATGGCTACAAGAGGAGCACAACAGAACCAACTGAAGGAAACAGAAATTAGATGAAATTGGGATTAGCATATATTATTAAACCAGTCAAGCCATAAACCTTCCACACTAGAAAATAATAACTTCATTTAATAGTGAGATATCTATAGGTATACCATTATAATTTCTATGATTAACAATTTTCATTGTGTTTAACCAGTTATGTCATCTCCCATGCTTCTGCGACATAAGAAGCCCTTCATATCATGTGGCATTGATCTATGGTGTGTCTATCAGCAACAAAACATTCAAAATATATAAAACGAAAAATGGGAACTATACGAAGGAAACAGAGAACAATTCAGGTGCCTTACGCATAAGAATGCCCAAGCAAAGCTCAAATATATATCAAAGAACCTCAACAAAGGAAAGTCAATACGAAGGAAAATATATCACCAAAAACATGAGGTATGACAGTAGAGCAGAGTAGGGGGATAATCCAATCTAATCCACCAAATCAAGCAGGAGCAACAGACACCTCGCGCAGCTCCTTCCTTCTGAGATACTGCTGCAACACAGCAAGCCTAGCCGTCTCGAATGCAAAGTATCCCAAAGCCGAGAAACACGCACTATGAACAACTCTAGGCCCCATTCCTCTAGTCAGCCCAACCCACCCCTCCTCCTTCAGTATCTGCTTCACCGTGCCGGCAACCCCTTTATACATTGCCGTGGCAACTTTATTCGCAGCCTCCCCATGAAGCTGAGTCATCAACCTTGTCTTCACCACGTCAAGCGGCGTCGTAATAGACGCGGATATCGCTCCGGCCAGTGCCCCGCAACACACGCTTTGAATGGGCTCCAGGTGAGTCTTGCTCGTCCTTTGCAGCACCGCAGCTTTTAAGTACTCAAACGAAGAGTAGCTCAGCACCCCAGCAGGCAAATTCCTCAACAATGTCGCAGAGTAACCTGCATACAAACCCAGCACACCGTCTTTCTCCAAAATCCTTAACAAGACCTCCCAAGACCGCCCCTTTGCCCCGGCCTGCATTCGCTGCGTGATCAACTCCTTGGGCACCATTATCGCCGACGAAACGATATTCCCCATCGCCCCGGCAGTCGGGGGAATAAGCACGGATGGGTACCGATCGAAACCACCTAAGATCGACTTCCCCAGCTCGCAGGTACCGAAGTATACAGCGGAAGATGCTGTTGAGCCGACAATAACAGCGGACACGCCGCTGTAGAAGCCGAGGATCCCTTTAGTCTGGAAGGTCTTGACGATGGCGTCGAAGGTGTTGGCGTAGAGTTGGGACGCGCCTTTGGTCTGGAGCTTGGTTTTGATAGTGTCAAGTGGGTGGAGACAGACGTAGGTGAAAGCTCCGGCAATGCCACCACCAGCAGCGCCGATGAGGGCGCGCTCGAGGACGGAGAGGCTCTTGAGAAGGGTCTTTTGCGGTTTGAGCGAGATGGGTTTTAAGGAAGTGGAGGCGAAGGAGAGGTAGGTAGTTGAATTGGCGTGATTGAGAGTTGATTTGCGTGGTTTTCGACGGGAGAGGGATTTGGGTTTTGAGATTGGGTTTGCAGGGGATGTGAGAGCGGTGGTGAGGTGGGTGAAGAGGGAAGCGAAATCAGGTGGTGGGTGGGGCTTGGAGGTTTGGTGGGGGAGGCCAAGAGAGGCCGAGAGTCGGGTGTCCATGGGAAAGCTATTTGCTTTGCCCTCTGGTCCCCTGCTTTTCGTACCTGAGCTTTTCAATCTAGGGAAAATGGAGGCGGAGAAATGTCGAGGGACGATCAGAAACGGTACATTCTGATCTGGAAGACAAAAGGAAACGGCACCGTTCTCATTCAAAAGAGCCTTGATATTTTTTTCCCATTTCACCGTCTAATATTTATAATTTTTTAAAAATTTTTTGTAAAATATATTAAACAATTTAACTTTTCAAATCATAAAATAAAAATTATATTTTAATAATATTTTATTCAACTTTTAACTTTTATCCCATCTATATAAACAAACGAGATCTTAAGCATCTAAATTTTTTTTTTCTTTATATCAGGAAACCTCTCCTGGACAGGACCATTCAAATCCACTCCTGCAGAGTTAATTATAGTCTCATGCACCGCACCTCGAAAGTCTCCCTATACGAAACTGATTGTTTACACACATGAGATACTGAACCTTAGACCTTGAAAGAAGTGATACCTCATGACCGAGACCTTTACCACTTGGGCCAACCCTTGCATAAACTAACACAACATGACATGAAATAGATGGTAGCACTGTTATCCTGGTTCCAGCCCGGGAACCCGGGTATACCCGGACTGGAACCCGGGTTTCAAACCCGGGCTGGAACCCGGACCGGGTTGGCCCGGGTCAGATTCAGGCCGAAACCCGGGTGAATCTGGATTTTTGAAACCTGGAATTCCGAGTTCCCGGTTTTTTTTTTTTTCTTTTTTCAGCATTGGGCATAGTGAATTTGATATCCATATTCGATATTCATAAAAACTGTCTTCGAAGGGAAACTAGCGATCATTATCTTTCACACTCTACAATACTATGATTCGGAAATGGAAAATTCACCATTACATTCGATCTCAAATAACCACACTATGCCAGAACCTCCTAAATTATTGATTTTCCATTACAAAAGTTTCACTGTATGTTCAGAAGTGACAAATTTGCCCACAAATTCTATGTGACTCCTCAAGTTCTTTGATGGAACACTTGGAGAGATCATCTGCAACCTCTGCTGAATTTTGTACCGCACTATCTGAATATAATGCACATGTCCTGCAGGTACAACCCTTTTATCAGACTAGACAAAGCAAAATATAGATAGTAGGCTGCCCCACAGAAGGATTTAGGAGGAAACATGAGAGACACCCCAAAAAGGAATTTTAGTAATGCACCAGGGTAATGATGCATGTTGCCTCTCAGGTGGAGCAACAGGATTGCCTTTTCCATAAGCAAATTGCTTCTTAAAATGGTCAACAACACTGCATGAGGGAAAAAACAATTTAATCGAATTATGTTCTAGAATCACCAACCAGAAAACAATTTAGCATAATTCACATTCTATAGTAAATTCAATTTAGAAAAATCAAACAAAGCCAAGATGTTAAAGGTATGTGCATTCAAATTGTAAAAGTAGAACCAATGTATGTTTAGAAGCAATGATAATCATTTTCTAAACAGCATAAATAGCTGTAGCCTCTAGATTACCTCAAAGCCAATAATCACAAAAAAATCATAGTGGCTCAAATCGTAGAATCACAATGGAAAAAATCATGCAATCACAGTTGCTCAAATCACAGAATCGCAGTGGGTCAAAGCCAGTAACCACAGAAACCCAACTCAGACAACATAGCACAAAGACTTCATTGGAGTGTATGATAATCACAGAAATTACACAAAGCATAAATGAAAGAAGCTCACATAACTAAATTTCCCTAAATTACTTTCCAAATCTCTAACAAAATCTCACTTGGTGAAACCCTAGAGTCCTACACTAACGATTATAAACTCACCTAAATTATAAACTCAACTTTTACCAACACTGCCATATAAACCCACCTTATACACTGCCATATAAACCTAGATCAGGCCGAGTCCTAGACTAACGATTGTGAACAATAATTTTTATCTTGGAACAACCAGATCATATATATGCAGAAACAATATTTTTCTCTCTTGAAAAGCCAAACCCAGAAATCCAATGTAGAGAGAGAGAGAGAGAGAGGGAGATAGAGAGAGAGACAGACAAACAGACTCACGGGATCACGATGGAGGCAGGGACTTAAAGAAAGGCCGACGGCAACGGAGATGCGGCGACAGAGATGCGACGGCGGCGATGGGGTCACAGCGAGGAGGCACGAACTTAGGGTTTTGCTTTCTTTAGCAAGCGTAAGGAGAGAGAGAGAGAGAGAGAGAGAGAGAGAGAGCGAGAGAGGCAGACTCGGGAGTCGGGGGGTGGGTTTCTTTTTAGGAAGTGTAAGACCCGGGCACCAGGTTTAAAACCCAGCACCCGGGTATGTAACCCGTATCCGGACCGGATAGGTCCAGATTTTTCAACCTGGGTTCAGGACCGGGCCCCGAAAAAATCCGGCCCAGTTGAACAATCTTAGTAGTTGGATAGGATCAACCTTAATTTGATCACGTTGAATTCGGTACAAAATTAAATTGGGATTAGGCCTGCAACCCGGCCCACCCAAGGCTATTTTGGGGCCGACCCAATGGCCAATCGGTCGAAAGCGACCCAACTCGAGTCAGTTCATTCGGGTCGGATTAAAAATTGTCGATTTTGTTTTTCCTAAATATAAGCAAATAAAAAAGAAAAAAATATATATCCTCCTTAATTTCTTTTTGTTTGTTTTGCAAAGAAAAAATCAAATATTCAGCAAACCAAGTCTCATTACACCCTAAAACTTCATCAGCATCAGCACAATCAAACGACCCTAGCTTTCTGCAAAAGATGTGGCTAAATGGAATCATAGTTTATAAGTTCAGAAATTCCACTACTAAAACCATCACTTTCTTTTTTCTTAACTTTCTCAACAATCAAACAAAATGGCAATTTCTAACTTTTCATAATTCAAACAAATATATGCATGATTGCTAAAAAAAACTGCGAAACCACATAAAGAGGCATACATACTAAAAACTTCATTTTTCTTTCCATTCACTCTACTTTTTCACCAACCAAACAAAACCAAGGTTCCCACTCACAGGAAACAAAGTCTTCCAGAACTCAAAATGGGTCTTGGGTGCCTCGGCTATCCTGGTGGCCCAAGAGATCAGCATCATGAGAGAACCAGAACCACGAGCAAGTGAGAGCGTCGAGGTCAGCCACGGTACGGGTATGCATTCAAAATCTTCTTGTTGTAGATATTGAACACCACGTTGCGAACCTTCTTGCTGTCCGCCGCATCGTAAGCCTCGCATTTGATCAGATCCCTCCTAGCTTTCAAACTCAGATTCCACAGTGGGGACTGGGAGAAAACTAGGCCTGACCACCACCACCGCCCCCCCAAAAAAAAAACTCTTAACCGACCCGACCAGACCCGAAAAGGCCGAACCGTTTAGAACCGGAATTAACCGTAACCCGTTTGCTTTTTAATCGGGTATACCCATTTTTAGCCAATTATATCCCTCGCAGATTCGCGGCTCACTCTCATTCTCTTCCTCGCAGATCTCACTCTCCAGAGAACCCTAGCGTCCTCCGTAATGGCAATGCTTGAAGAAGGAAACCAAAACTGAGCTATGAACTAGCTCGGTAATGTTCTCTATCGTTTCACACGGTGAGCATTAGTCGACTCCCCCCCCCCTTCCCTCTCTCTCTCTCTCTCTCTCTCTCTCACACACACACACACATATATGTTTATGATTTAGTTTACATGTTTTAGCTCGTTTGAGGGAAAAACTATTCTGGGTTTGCATGCTTCTTAAGATTTGATTTGTTTTGGTGTAAAGTTTCTCGGCATATTTGATTCATGGGTTTTAACTCCTTTTTTGAGGGGGGATTTCTTCGTTCCTTTTTATTATGGACTCTATTTCCTGGGTTTCTAAGTTTATTTATGGATTTTTTTTTTTCGTTTTCCCTATTGCCGATTTTTTCATGTGGTGAAAGTATTTCCTGGGTTTTCGGTATGTTTCTTTGTAATTAGCCCGACAGCAACAGAACACAGAGAAAAGTAGAAATATCTAATTACCTCAAACAATTATGACCGCTTGTAGAAATAGAGTAACATTCCCTTCAAATCAAGTCTGATTTGAAATCAAGTCAAATCAAGGAACCTAAATTAGAGTTGCTGGGGAAAACTCCATAACTCACAAAGCCTTTTGACTATGCGTGAGATTTGCTTTAGGAACCTAAATTAGATCAGATCATCCAACTTTATATGTGAATCTTCTTCCTTGGCATCCCATGCAGCAGTTAAGCAAAACTTCCCATCTTTTGAGTTAATTCAAGCTCCTGATCAAAGTCATTGCTGGTAGTGGTATTTGTTAACAAGTTACATTGCAATTTTGCTTGAAAAAATATATGTTGCAGGCCTGGAAATATTTTTGCTTTGGTGTTTTCCTTTTTGATAGTTATTAAATATTATTTTTCTTTGGAGTTTGCCCAAAATAATTCTCCTTCAAAGCTAGAATAACCCCAACTTAATCTGTTATTGACATATGTTTATATTGTGAGGATTTACTCTTGTACTGACACTCAGCTTTTTCAAGCAAACTCACTTATGGTTTGTCCCATGTTCATACAGCAAATGGAACATGATTGTGGGGCTCTACACTTATGGTTTGTCCTTGGCCACAGTGGAAATGGGCAGAAACCTATTCAGAATCCATGATTGTCAATAGCCTAGGACTCGGATTGGCCCTGCTTTGTGGCATTGTAATATTGACATTGTTCAGAATTCATGTACTTAGATGTCAAGTGCTCTCTTTGAAGTTTCAAGTCTGTATTGCACACTGCTCTCTTCAAAGTTTGAAGGAAATTAATTGTATTGCTAACCCATTGCTAATTCAAAGACTAACTATCTTGACAGATTCTGGAAACTGACATCATTTGCTAATTACACACTATCATGACAAATTCTGGAAACTCAGATTAAAGATGTTTGAATTTGAAGGTCTTTCGAGGTCTTCAGCAAAACATCTTTCACCTTTTGCTGTTGAATTCCAAGTACAAAAATAAAATAAAAAAATTTAAATTTAAAAAAATATATATCAGGTCGGGTCAGGTCGAGATACCCGTTTTCGTAACAAATCGGTTCAGGTAAACGGTTGAATGGACCATGTGCTGTTTCGGGTCGGAAATACTTACTTCGGGACGGGTCGGTTTGGATATACAGTCCTAGAGAAGACTTCTCTTTTCACTGCAAACCTTTCGGGTTCTTATGTCGTCCAATATTAGTCGGATTGGATGGATGTCAAAAATGATATTTACTCAACTTGATTTTAGCGGATATTTTGAACAGGCCTAATTGGGATGATACTATTGCATCGAAGAAGTGCACCATCAAACTCCCTAGCATTTTGATCTGGTTAATAATTATGTCATTTTTGAGTCAATTCTTTGATCATGATGAGTTCGACACAAATTTAAATTGATCTAGTTAATAACTATGTCATTTTCGAGTCGATTCATGAATTATTCCAACTAGGTTGTTTACTGAATTTATGATCCTCACGAAACACAATTCAATTTGGTCCATTCTCCAAGATTAATATTTAAAAACTATTTTTCCCCAAATAGTAATGAAATGACAAAAATTTGAAGTTTTGAACCTTGACTCTTTGCAATTCAAAAAATCGAAAATCTCCAACAGTCATAAACCTTAAAGATCGAAACTTAAAAATAATCAAAGAATCCCATCGCAATATGCTATCATTGACTATTTCCAGAGGATAATAGAAACCCATTCCAATATGTGACACCTCCGTCAACTAGAACATTAACGTACAGTTTGGATCGTGATTTGAATTTAAATTTAAAAATTAAATAAAATATTATTAAAATATTATTTTTTAATATTATTATTATTTTACGATTTGAAAAAATTGAATTTTTGATTATATTGTATATAAAAATTTAAAAATTTTATAATGATAAAATGATATAAAACATTTCTTATATATAAATACTCTTTTTTTCCATCTTTTGTGTAAAAATTGGCTTATTTTTCAAATTTTTGTAGAATCTAGTTATTTTGAGCCTTGTTGCATTTCACATCAATTTGGAAGTAAACTTCTTTAAATTAAATATTGTTTTTAAATTAAATACTAGATATTTGTTGTGTCAGCTTTATTTTTAAAACGGGTGATATATATCATGTGTTATTCTAATCTTGTCATACTATATTAACGAAACATCGTCTATTATCCATTAAATTAGCTCTTATTATTTAAAATAAAAAAATCCAATAATTAATGGATAATATCCATCAACTTGTATTAAATGATTTTTTTTTTGGTAAAACATGTATAAAATGATTGAGTGTATTGTGTGTTGACGTCGTGTTTCGTATATCTGGAAAAGGTTCTGGTAACCTAGGTCCAGGTCTTCCTACTTGTAAACACAGAAAAATGGAGTGGCTTGGAGGTGGATTGGGAAGCCTCTGATGCCAAAATCAGTATATTGTCTTAGGAAATTGTGGGAGAAATTGTAGAGTTCAAATATAGTTCTTCGTACCTAGGACACGACTTTTATACAAAATTTATGGGGGACATTTCGTACCCATGTCAGGGGGTTCATGTCACCTCTACAATAGCCCCAGTCAGGGCCTTTAATGCAGCGTGGAGTTTAGAGTGGCATCATTAATACGACGTGGCTCCCTAGGTGGCATCTCGACAGTGGATGATCGGTGCTGCCACTTTTGATGCCCATCATTAGATAATTGAGGATTGTTCGTGTTTCCCTTTCACTTGCCGGCATAGATGCTTTAATGCTAGATGTCACATGGGGTGTCAGGGTCGACATGTCCTATATGTCCCCCTCAATCTTGTTTCGATGCACTCTCTTTTAGCTGGCACAATTCATGGGCCGAGCTCTTTTGGCGATTCTGGGGTCGCAATAAGATGAAGCCTGGACTAGGATGGGCCTCAGTTTCTTGCACAAATCCAACTCATGGGCAAGGAGGCGAATTCCCCTTCCACTGTATATAACATTTTTCTTTTAGTATATTCTAAGTATTTTGAAAGAAATGAAAGAAATTATTCAAGGGACTATAATAATCTAATTGACGAAAACGAAAAATGTTATCCCCCCATTATAACTATAGACACGTACAGTCTTCCCATCTCACATACACAAGATAATCGATTATCAAAGATTTGGCTATCATGCATTTTATTTTTCTTTAATTTTTGAGCAAACGAATAAAAATCGAAAGCTTGGTATGATGCACACCACACCCACAAGTCTTCTAGATGACACAATGTATGATAAAGACCTGTACCCATAATGCCCCAATGTGTTATAATGTTGGAAGAAATTGTGGACCTTGTCATTTATTTTCAAAGAACTTTGCTTCATTTAGTTTTAGGTAGGGTTGTGCGGATGGCCATCACTTCCGGTCCATTCACCACCTTAGTTTGGCCTCTGCTTGTGGCAAGCGAGAGCACCATCCGCATGCAAATACACACAACTGAGTGCCTAGCCCTGGGAATGAGTTAGACCGAAACCTGCCTAGAATTTCTTCAAAATGATGTCATTTTGGTATAAGAGTTTGTTTTAAAACCTCCCACCCCCTCACATCTCTCTCTCTCTCTCTCTCTTTCCTTTCTCAGTATCTCTTCCCTTTGTCCAATCTAGTCGTCGTTGCCCCTAACCTCGTCTGGTCACCGTCACAGTGTCTTTCTCTCTATAGCTATCGTTTTGGGGCCCTCAGGTGTCTCTCTCTGTGGAAGTGTTCTCTCTCTCTTTTTCTCTTTAGAAGCTCTCTCTCTGTTCTCGCCATAGGCGATAGGCGGACAATCCTGAGGGCTAATCCCCACCCCGCCATTTGGATGGGAGCACTCGCCCACGAGGAACGGGCATGGGGCTAAACCCCCCCCCCCCCAGGGAGGGCTGTTTGTTTTAAAACCTCAATTCCCCCTCACATCTCTCTCTCTCTCCTCTCTCAGTCTCTCTTCCCTTTGTCTCATCTAGTTGTCGTTGCCCCTAATCTCGTCTGGTCACCGTCACAGTGTCTCTCTCTAGCTGTCGTTTTGCAACCTCAGGTGTCTCTCTCTCCGTTCTCGCCATAGACGGTAGGCGGATGATCCTAAGGGCCAATCCCCACCCCACCATTCAAATGGGAGCACTAGCCCATGAGAAGCGGGCCTGGGGCCATCTCTCTCTCTCTCCTCCCCCCTTCAAAAGGGGGAAAGGGATGGGGCAAGGCCACCCGTCTAGATGGCACCCATAGATTTAGGGTAAGTTTAGATTAACAAAGAATTTACAAATTTTTTAAAATTTTCGAAACTTCTCATAATTTCATTCCCAAACATTACTCAAACACAAAACACTATTTAATTTTAAAGTTTCAACTTTTTGATCTAATCACTATTTAAACACAAAGATCTATACAATTTTTACAAACTTCTAAACAAAAATAATATTAAAAAGTTATATTCAATTAATTTTTTAATTTTTTTATTCAATTTTTCTCTCTCTCATTTTCCAAAATCTAAGTATCCAAACATGCCCTTTGATAACTAAATCAAGAAAAATGATGCATACAATCTTTTAAAGGACATGATATTTCTGATCATTTAAGAAGCGTAAATAATTTGTACAGTTCTAGGAACATGGCACCGCATAGTATTTCATTTAAAATAAAGTGAGAATAATCTAAGAGTCACATGAAAAAAAAATCTAACTTTTAATATTAGACATTAGTTTTTTCAAACAGACATGCAAGACTTACGCATCCGAAGGTTGTATTTAGAATTATTCTTCAAAATCTAACTATTTAATTACTATTCACAAAATTATGAGATATCAAAACATGTACTTAGATAATTAAATCAAGAAAAATGATGTATACAATCTTTTATAAGACATGATATTTCTGGTCATTTAAGAAATTCAAATGATTTGTAGAGTTGTAAGATATATAAATATTGCACATTCCCTTTAAAAGAAAGTGGGCAAAAGTGGGCAAATTTGAGAGTAATATGAAAAAAAAAAATCTAATTTTTAATGGTGGACATTTTTTTTTCAAACAGACCTACCGGACTTATACATCTGAAAGCCGTATTTAACATTAATCTTCGAAAAAATACAACTCATTATTAGATATGGTTTTAGGACATTGCTACCTCCACACCGAAATCCTCTACCGATCAGTTAAAATCTTTTTTTATTTTTTATTTTTACTTTCACAATTTTTTAAAACTATTTAGATATTTTCTTTTTAAAAAAGCATAGATTCATTTAAAAACAGTTACTTAATCACTAAATAAAAAAAAAATACTTCTCCCACAAAAGGTGGCAGCCACCAATTGCATTTTTTAATTTTTTACTTAATTTTTAAGTAATTATTTTAAAATGAATTTATATTATTTATCAAAAAAACTTTTTGAAAAAAAAGAAGAAAAAAGACTAAGTTGGAGTAGCACCGTCTAAAAAAGAATTAAAAAAAAAAAATCGGCGGCCACATCGGTGACCACTTCTGTGGGAACATTCCCCATGTTTTTAATAGTTAAAAAAAAAAAAAAAAGTACAGGGCATTATCCAGATAAAAGAAAATAGGCAAATTATGAGTTATGTATAAAATAATTTCAACGATTTAGGACACAACTCAGGCCCATAATAAATTCTAATTGAAACATGACCCATTAGATAAAGAAAACATTCTTTTTAGTCACATATATTTCATTCAAACTGTTCAAGTTTCCCATGTGGCTCTCGTTTAGGAATTACTTCCAACACAAGCTTTACTCATCCAAACGATCATGATATGAAAAGAAAGTCATAAATCTTCCATGATGACCAAAATCCATAACCAAGAATGTGCAGTACATGAAGATCACACTCACACTCCAATTACCTCTTGGAAAAGGGCAGCTCATGTCAGGAATGATGCAGACACAGCAAGTTTGGGCCCCCCCAAAGTGCTTCCACTTGAACCAAAAACTGCTTTCTCTTTTCCTTGAAAATTGGGTCCTGTATCCGTATATTCTTTGACAATTTTTGAAGATGCACTTAACAGGATTGAGAAATTTGGTAATCACAGTATCTTCCTATTATTTATTTAGTATTTTTAATTTTTTTATTTAATTGTTAAAAATTGATTATTAGAAAAGTTTTATTTTTTTTAATGATTAAAGATGTTAAAAAAATACTTAAAAAATTATTTAAATATACTATAAAGTAATAAAAAGATGATCAAAAGTAGCAAATCGATCATTATTCTTGACAATTACTTGTATAATAGTTCTAACTTGGTTTTTTTTTAAAAAAAAAATTCTGGGAATGAGTTTTCCAGGAGTCGGCGGAGTTGTGAGAACGTAATCATGCGTATATGTATGGTTCCTTGCTGCTTTTAGCATAAAAGAAAGCTGAAAAGAAAAAGTAAAGCAAAAGAGAAAAAAATAAATAAATGTGGGCACAAGATTTTGCAGAATACTTTTTTTTTTTACCTAATCCTCTCTTCATTTCTGCACTCATGCATGTCTCGGCATTCGTCTCCAACAGTTTTCAGGGTTCCTTTCTCTCTCTCTTTCCTTTGTCTCAGCCAGCTCTCGTTTAGACAGTGAGGACCAGGAGCCAGACTGTTGCATGCTTTGTGCACACCTTCCAATACCAACCTGATGCATGGCCAAAAGAATATGAAATAAACACAGAATTGCAACAAATAAAAAAGGTCAAGAAAGGGGATCGTGACGCAGAAAATAAGCAACATGCAGATCTTTCTGCCAAACTTATTGTGTATATTTGAAGCCAAAAGGAAAGAAAAGGTAAAAAAAAAAAAGAAGAAGCATCATACAGATCGAAGTGCTCAGGTCATAAATGGCGGCAGCATATGATTGTGAGTTCTATTGTCATATACATGTTTTCAATGCATGTGAGTTCTAGATCAATGCACTCATTTGGTTTGTAAAAAGAAATAGCTCAGAACCCTTTTCATTTCGATAAGTTTTGTCTTTGATTGTCTGTCTGATTACTCTTTTCTATCTAGGAACTTATAATTGGACTTGAACTTCAACATAGACTTTTTGATCTATATAGGGATGGATCTATAAACTTGAGTTTGTTTTCATTTATTTTTAACCGATAAGAATACTTGAATGTAAGGTAAGTCCAATTGCTGAGCTTTTTTACAATATTCTCTTAAAAAATCTACTCAGTTTATTGTATAATTAAAAGACGAAGGTTTTGAATAAGAAAGATAGATATATATGTAGTAAGCCTACGATATTTATTATTATTGTATAAATATTTTTTATAGTATTAAATATTGTCACTCCCGTTTTGAAAACTATTGAATCCAAATCAGAATTGGAGTACACTCTTGAGGTACGAGTTGGATAGTGAGATGAGATGATTTTAGATGAAAGTTAAAAGTTAAATAAAATATTATTATAATATTATTTTTTAATATTATTATTGTTTAAAAATTTTTAAAAATTGAATTATTTATAATATTTTATATGAAAATTTTAAAAAAATTATAATGATGAGATAAGATGAGAGAAAATATTTTTACTATCTAAACAGGTATTACAATAAAAAATTCTTATTTATTGTCAATTATTATTTTTATTAAAATAATTATTCTCTGACAAAATAAATTTATTCTTGTAGCAAATAATATTTCCTTATGGTGGGGCCAGTCTTAGGTCTTTGAGCTTTATTTTATGTGATAGAAAATAATGCACCAAACTCCATCCTTGTGAACTCAATAAATACAGCAAGCCCCCAACAGTTGGACCTTGATAGATGTACATTAGGACCCACAAATATCAATGTAGGTTGCGTAATTGTGTCAAATCAAGAGGCCCTATTTCCGCCTTACAATTTTGGCTTCTTCTACGCAAAGTTAGCCTTTGGAAGCCTCTCCACCACCACTACCGACTCTCTCTTTCTCCCTCTTTCATCATTTATTTATGCTTTATTTCCCTTCCACAAGCACTATATTATACCCATCAAATTAATTATAGCACATTCAAATATTGTGGCTTTCATGGTGCTTCCCAAAGTTGTTTATCTCATAATTGTATTATTAGTCTCCACCATTAATTATTAACTCCCATTTACCTTTTTAATTTACCATCTCACTATAAATTTTTACGTCTTTTCTATTAAGAAAAATTCTAATTATCGTTTTTATACTATACATAATTTTTATTTTTTCTTTTAATAATTGTGTGGTTATATATGAATGATGCGGAGAAAAATTCAATTAGTTTAAAAAGAATAAAACAACAAAAAATTAAAAAATATATAAATAATGTGGTGTGTAGTATTCAATTTTTTTTCTTCTTCTTCCTTTTTTTTTTTTTTTTTTCAATTTCTTCCTGCTCATTTTTCATGCTTGCCAATCTATCGACACATGATGTTTATGTTCTAGTGTATGCGTGCACAATACTCATACACTATATAAAAATTTTATGTGCAGTTACTTTTGCGTATTCTTTTAATGTGATTAACTGCATCAAATTTTTAATATGAAATAACTGCTTTGATCAATTACATCAGTGAAGTATATAAAGAATATGTAAAAGTGACGGTATGTAACAGAACTCCACACCATATCATCCAAGATAACTCCATATATTGGGTGTTCTATTGTCAAGGCCAAGTCCACCTCTCTTTATTGAGCGGTAATAGCTAGCCAGATTTTGTTAGCTTCATGAACAATATCATAATCTAGATACGAATTACAAAGCTTGGGTATCCTCTATCCCACATAAGCTTGGGTATCCTCTATCCCACAGCCTCAACACGATAAGAGATCCCTGTTAGCAGTATCGACATGACTTCATACAATATGTTTAGTACTTCTTATTCTTGCAAGAATAGTATGTTATTATTTGAGGATATTCTAGATTGTAATGGCTCTATTTTGACTTTTTAGTTGTTGCTTTATATTGTTTTAGTTATTGCTTTGTTCTTGTCCCGTGTATTGTTGTTTTTCTTTGTAACTTTTTCTCATGAAATGAAATGGAAAGGGAAATTCTATTTGCAGAGGGGAAAAAACAACCAACATGACCCTATATATAATTTGAAATCCAACTGCAAATATAATTAATATACACACTTACATTTTCCATTTGAGTAATGCCATGGAAACTTCCTCTACTGCTCGGGTTAGACCCTATTTGAGTCTTAAGTAGATTTCAAATTTGAAAAAAAGAATAAATTCAAAATCCACGTAAAAAATTAATTTTTTAATAATAAATTTTAATTTTTTTAAAAAATAATGTACGAATTTACATATTTTTTCTTTTTGTATTTTCCGATTCTGTCTGGTGTTGTTGGTGGTGTTTTTGTATTCCTAACTTTATGTCGGTGTGTTTTTATGTTTGTTTATTAGGTTTTATTTGTAGAAAAATAAAGTGAAATAGGCTATTGTGCTTTTGTCCATAGCGATGTCTGATTCCTCCCTCCTCCGTGTTAGGAGGATGGGTGTGTTGTTCACTTTTCCCCCTTTGGAAGATGAAGTTTTGATGTAGGGTGGTTTTTCCTCTGTTTTAATACAGAGAATTATACTATCTTTTTAAGAGTTTTCATGAAGTTTAGACAATGTCTGTCATAAAATTTTTGTGCACAGAGATGCTTACTACAAATGTTAGTTTGACTTATAATTTTAAGTTATAGATATAACTTTCTTTATAAAATGAAATGAAACTTATTTCTTATAATATATATAAATATATATATATTTATATATATATGTGTGTATGTGTCATGTGAACAATCATTACGGGGAATCACAACCAATTAATATAGGAGCAGCCACTCAGACTCCAATAATGAGTTCAAAACTTTGCTGCTCCTTTGTTTTTTGTTTCATACGTTTCCTTAAATATGGAGCAATGCATTGCAATTTCATTCAAAATTCCTTGAGATTTTCAGAAAGTCCATCCATCATAACATCCTCATGCAGCTAAGTTTTCAGGCTTCCGTTTGCTTGGAAAGTGACAAAAGTAGTGATCTGTATAAAATAATTATCTAATTAATTTATGGTTGTTATGTGGGTCTACTTCTTCACCTTTTCTCAATAAGAAAGTATTCGTTGCAGGAAGAAGGTTCATGTAAATTACTTTTAGGTTACTAACTAAATCTAAACATGACTTTAGGGTAAACAAAACTTCAACAATTGCATATATTTTTAATATTTCTTCTAGAGAAGAGGACGATACTAAATCTTATTAATGACACTCACTTCTGGCGCAAATGAATAGTTCTATAAGAGGGAGATTGGTAGGTTTGGGGGTAAAGATAAAACACAAAATTCTCATATCATCTCATCTCATCATTATACATTTTTCAAATTTCTATACAAAATATAATAAATAATTCAATTTTTTCAAATCCCAAAACAATGATAATATTAAAAAATAATATTTTAAACTTTTATCTAAAACTAAAAATTCACATCTTACTCTTCAAACCTGCCCTTTATAAGTTATATTCAAATTTTTCAAAACTAAATTCATAAAAACTACGTAAATTTATTAAAACCCATAAATATTCACAAATAGAAATCTCTCTCTCTCTATATAAGAGGTTGAAAATACATGCACCAATCAAAGCATGAATAATAATGTAAAATGAGTCATTTAATTAACATGTTTTGTATTTTTCTTACAAATTAATCAAATCTTGGCATATTAAAATGATTCAAAGAGAGAAATTGGAAGAAAACTAACGTGACTCAAAATGATTTTGACCAACCTTTAAGATAATATTTCCCCTTTGCTAAGCATTTTCTCGTCTAGAACAATCAAATACGCACTTCAGTCCAAGTCAAAATATTGTAATTTAAAACACCTTGGCTTGGCGGTTGAGATAGTACTCTTTGATTGAATAATTAGGTAATCTCCCCCTTATTTTAGAGAATTTAGCATAATTTACTCATTCAATATGCATGTATCAAATAATTATTTGAGCACATTAAGATCTGATTTGGTTATACAGATGAGATGAGATGAAAATTAAAGGTGAATAAAATATTATTAGAATATAATTTTTCAATATTATTTATGTTTTGCAATTTGAAAAACTTGAATTATTTATTATATTTTGTATAAAAATTTAAAAAAATTATAATAATTAGATAACATTCAATTTTAAGATAGAGTAAGCTCTCAATAAACTTTGTTAATTGATCATGTTAGAAGTATTTATCAAGATTCAATTTGTCACATAAACTCTTTGTTCCCATCTAAATCTAAATTTCTTTAAAATGTCACCTTCCTTCCCTCAATTTCTGAAAAGCCATGATATGACCCGATTACCAAAATCATGGATCAACGGGTTTTGTCCCTTTTATTAATCCCTTTGTGTTCCCTTGCTAGCAATCAAATAAGACTTCATTGACTACTTTGTCACACCCTTTAAAATAATTTGGGTTTTGCTAATGGGTGCTTTAATATTAAAATATTTGATGGGTCCACCTCTTTTTATTTTGTTGGAAATAGAAAAAGTTGGCCTACCTTGAAGGCTTGAAAGATTAGAAATAATGTATATATAAATATTATTTTTATTTTAAAAAATCTCCCTCTCTTTTATTCCGAAGGATGTGAGGTATAGGACTGAAGAATTTGGTGTATGGGTGGGAATTTTCTTTTTTAATAATAATTAATTCTCTCTTTACTGATAATGCCTTTAGGGTTCCCCTTAATCGGATCCTTCTCTCACCCGCTTTCCAACTACCTCTTCAACTTTTATTTATTGTAAAAAATAAAATAAAAAATAAAAAAAATCATAATCACTCTCATAAAAATCGCGATTCTTTCTTCTTAAATAAAAATAAAATAAAAAATAAAAAATGGTATTTGGTGCTATCATATTAGTCTTCTATTGTTGTGATGTTTGATGGGAGAGATTTAAGAGAATTATGAATGTTTATTGCCAAATACTCGGTGTGAAAGTCTTTCACATAATTAATATAAAAATATCTGCCTTCTTATTTTTTTAATAATTATAATAAATTTTAAATAAATAATATATCGATATATTGACTTGTAAAAAACACAAATCTTTTGACAATTATCTATAAAAGATCATTGAACATGCATGGTTCCATAAGTCTTTTATTTGCTTTTGAGATATAACCACAAGTTTTTTTAAACAGTTTTCAGATTCAAATTAGGTTGATGGCCTAATTTGGATATTGAGATATTCTCAAAATAATTATTTATTATTTTATTATAATTATTTATTATTATTTATTAATTTATTATTATTATTCACAAAATATTTAAAAATACTCTACTATCCAAACACAACAATGAAGTCTTAATTTTTAATTTCCATGTTTTTCACTTGCCTTGGTAATGGGATTGATCCTCGTGGCATTTAAGTAAGATAAATGTTTATATTTGTTAAAAGAAAATTATTACATGACTATGACATGCGGCTTGATATGACAAAAATGACTAATGATTGTATGATTTTGTACCTTTTTTCCCCACTTTTTTTTCCTACACTTCTTTCATTGTGTTTATTTATCAAGGCAAAAAATAAAAAATTCATATATACTTGTTTTTATGAAAAATGAAAAAGAAAAATATTATTCTTGATTATGAATTTAATTATCTTTAATTATATAAGCCATTTAAAACATACTACGATAATTTGTATGATTGAGATGAAAAAATAAAAATAAAGAATAAACTTATTAACATCTTTTATTCTTTAGAGATGAATTAACTCCAATCCTTTACCAACTTTGAGTTTGTTATTTCATCCTCGTGTTCCTTTATTGCCGAGCACCGATCAAAGTCATTTAATTAGGAGAGATCTTTTAGTCATAAAAATATTTTATAAAAGTAAATTTATAAATTGATGTAGTTCGATACTTTACGTTAGATTGTAAAATTATTTTTATTATAAAATAGATTTAACATATCATATAAAATCATATTAATTTGTGAGTTTAAATTTGTGAGATCATTCTCTCTCTGGCTGTATCACTTCCCTTTTAAGATTAGTGATTACAACATTGAAAATTGGTTACAAATTATTCACTCCCATGACAACACAATTTATTCTTTAAAATATTATGTATACTTTTCTTAAGGTCTTGTTTGGATAGTGAATGTATTTCATTTTATCTCATATCATATCATCTTATGATTACAACTTTTTCAAATTTTAAAACAAAATATAATAAACAACTCAACCTTTTTAATTCTAAAAATAATATTCTAACAATATTTTATTCAATTTTCAATTTTTATTTTAACTCATTTCGTCTTAACTCACTATCCAAACAACACTTTACTGTCCTTACACGATGTTAGTGAAATTTTTTTATAACTATATATGCCGAATTGTTCTTTAATGTGTATATATATATCTTTATTTATTGATTAAATTTGACCACTTTCATTAAAAAAAAAAAAAAAACAAAAGTGGTTGTGCCTAGGTTGTTTATTTCCATCTTTATATATTTCATATATTATATAAAAAATCTCTTAGAAATATGATTTTATATATGTCCAATTGCTCTTTTACATGAATAGGAGAAAGTGGAAAACTACAAGATAGTCTTATAAATGCTAAAATTCTTTTTGTCAAACAACTAGTAGTTCTTGTAGTTTGGAAGAACTTGCACAACGTTTTCTTTGCATAATTATATATTTTTACTTTTTTTTTTATATAAAATATTTGTTATTGATTAAAAAATATCTTTTACTTTTAGGACGTGTTGGAGATTATTCGTCCACCATAATATCCATAAAATTGTTCAGCACTTCATTTTAAATGGTTAATATCTATTTATTTTAAAATATTCACTATTTTTTATTAAAAAATTAATGAAATTTTAAAAATAAGTACTATATATTTACTAGTTTATTCTCTCTATCTTTTTTATTTATTATTATTTTTTTAATATTTTCAATCTCGTGGTAAAATTCTCTCACTCATGCTTTCTCTCTCTTTTTTTTACCTTTTTTTTTTTAATCTATTTTTGTTTCATTTACATTTTTTTTAATAGTTTTTTTTTCTGATATTTGACTACTCTTTGTACTTTTTACAGACTCCGATTCTCTCTTTTTCAGAGATTTCTCTCTCCTTTGTCTCCTCCGTTCTGTTCGTCCAGTTCTTCTCTTACAGCGGAACATCCATTTCGAGCCGGAATTTCGTTTCCGGAACCCGTTTCTAGCCTTCGAAACCACTTTTAGTCGCCGGTAAGCAGCTTATTCCTACCCTGAAAACCGGTATCTATTTCTTTGCCACTCCGAGCGAGTCCACGAGGTGGAACCAGTGCTTGCTTTGACTTGGAAATGTCAGTGGGGGCCCTAGGGCTTTGGTAACGGATCTGCGGTGAAGCCGTGTGATGTGAGCAGCGGGAGTTGATGGTAGTGTACGGACGAGGCAGCGGTAGTCTATGATGACCGGTGCTCCGGCGAGCGATCTGATAGGGTGGTGGCATTTTGGTAAATCTCTCACATGGAATGGCCGATCTTGTTAGCTACGGGAATGCAGACCGTGACATCGAACAGGTCTCTCTCTCTCTCTCTCTCTCTCTCTCTCTCTCTCTCTCTCTCTCCGGTCTTTCTGCGTTGAGCTTGAAAGGATTCTCTTTTCCTGTTTTCTTTTGTTGGCAAGACTTGGTTTTTATTTTAAATTTCATTGCTTTGCTTCAGTTTTTCTTATCTTCCACCATGGTGAGAAGGGGGAGAGAGAGAGAGAGAGAGAAATGGTGGAAATTTGAACGAGTATAACAGAGGTTTAATGGGCCACAGATAATGATAAATTTAAGACGGATTTAGCGTAATTTGGTTTTGAAATGGGAAAGTGTGGACATTTATGTGCTCTGTTCTGAAAGGCTTTGCTAGAATGTTTCCTGATGGTTGTCATCTACGATGGAACTTTGGTTCAAGGGGATGTGTGCTGAATTCTGGTCATTATTCTCGTCTCAGGGGTTATTGTGGGGTATCTGTGGGGATGTTAAATGTTATTGCATGCACCCACAGAAGAACTTATTCTTGGCAGGATTTTGGCCCTTCAATTATTTAACTTAATGTCATAAATAGAACTTTTAGATGTCGTACGATGATTTTTACATCAGTGGATTTGTGGACACCGAGAGAAATTCTCGAATCTCTGGGTTTCTTAAACCCGGAATACCAAAACTAGAGATTATTTTACCTAGGAAGTTACAGGCACCCAGTGGTTCTTAAACCCAAGACTTCACGCTTAACTCCATTCTTTACGGGGAAGTGCCATTTTAGCTAGAGTTCATTGGCTGCTACTTAAATTGGTAAACTTTTCAAGCTAATCCAAATAGAGGCGACCCATACCTCCACAAGAAGAAGAAAATGCTCCTCAGACTCTGATTTACTAATTTATGGATAGTTACGTATATTTCTTTAGAAAGGTCATAACTTTTTGAGTACTAACATTTACGTTTCCTAAGGAACTTCATTGAATTTGTGGTTAATGATATATGTCAAAAGATGCTGTGTGTAGATACCTCTGAGCCTTAACATTTTAGTGACCAAGTTCGCATGCCCTCATTTCTTTGTCATTTTTTTTTTATTGATTCTTTTACCCCACGCAGGCATTAATTGCTTTGAAGAAGGGTGCTCAACTGCTTAAATATGGTCGGAAGGGAAAGCCTAAGTTTTGTCCATTTAGATTGTCAAATGTAAGTTTATTTCTCTAGTCTTCTTTTGAATATTTTGGTGCTCAGAAAATTGATTCTAATTATAAACTGTTCATATGTCAAAAGTCTCTTCTTCTTTGTTTTCATGTTTTTTAATTTAATTACAATGATGCTGTAACATCAAGTAAGGCGATACAATTATTTATCCAAAAAAATCATGATCCTTAAAAAGTAAAACTAGTTCTGCTCATCAGGTAGAGCATCGTTAGAAGACTCAACTGATCATAATTTAGCATGAATTTGGTTCACATCTAAATGAATCAAAGATCAAAGTTGATGGCATTATGATGCTCAAACTCGGTCAACAACAGAGGCACTATTGACTGGAATGTTTGCTGTAATCTTTATGTAATCTTCTGTGCATCTTTGGTCACAGAATCTTTATACAGTTATCTATGAAATGGTATGGACCATGTAACACTGTTCATAAAATTGAAGTAATACCGGAGAGAGCTCACGGTTACAAAGAGCTTGTCACAGCCTTCTCCTACAGCTAATTTTGGGTTATTTAATTAGTAAGATCGCAATAAAGTAGGCCTAACTTAAAACCATTCGCGATTGCTTGTTTTTTTTTTTTTTTTTTTNCAAAGTTTTCTAGTGGATATGCAGTTTTTAAAGTTAGGCAGTTATAATTTAGTCATTTAATATTTACCCCAAAGAAAAGCTATTAATTAGGAAAAAGTATAGGTTTTACATAGAGCAGAGGTAGAGCAGAGGTACAACTTACCATTTAAAATTCCATTAGTCTAATGCTTCCTATCCCTCCGCAGCGCTTTGTGCTCAATGTAATAGGCTCAGTGTACGGTTGTTAATAAATTTCTTCTTTGTTAAATTTCTCAATATTCTGTCTTTGATCTTATTGGTGCTAATGTGAAACAGTAGTCCCTGTTCTTGGTTGAATTCCTTTTAATTTCTACTTACTTTTGTATTTGAAAATGGCAGGATGAATCGTCTTTAATTTGGATTTCAAGTGGTGAAGAAAGAACTTTGAAGTTAGCTTCTGTCTCGAGAATTATTCCTGGACAAAGAACAGTGAGATCACTGTGTTTCTAGTTGATATCCTACTAATGCTTATTGTTGATATTTCACATATACTACCTGACTAGTTTAAAGTTTTTGGTACTTTTTTTTTTCAAATTTTATAGTACTTAACTAGTCCAAATAAACTGAATCCAATTTAATTGCTTTAATTTACCACCAGGCTGTCTTCCAACGGTATCTGCGCCCTGAAAAGGACTATTTATCTTTTTCTCTTATATATAACAACGGAAAGCGGTCCCTTGATCTGGTTGGTGACAATATTTTGAAGTTCTCTCTATAATTACATTGTCATTTTTATATTTACTTTCTTTTTGCTTTAATTATGATTGTAATATGTTGTTGCTTTTCCCAGATTTGCAAGGATAGAGTTGAGGCAGAAGTGTGGATTGGAGGCCTCAAGGCATTAATATCCTCTGGTCAAGGTGGGCGCTCCAAAATTGATGGACGGGGAGATGGAGGCCTTTATCTTGATGTAAATCTTCCTACTTCAAAACTTCTTAAGTTCATCATTTATTGTGTGCTTTTAGAGTATAATTCCCTAGACATAACGAGTATACCACTGCATTGGTCAAAAAGGTTCGAGCATTATCCCTAAGAATAAATGTATGTAGTAAATAGAGATTGGACAGCTTTTTGTTCAACCCTTTACTGCAGAAAAGATTTGTCTCTAGGGAAAATACTGTTCTTTCCATTTTTGGTTTGTTTAGAGTTTCTAAGGATCATAATATGCTCATTGTTATCTTATTACCAGTAAAACTTACAGACTTTTTTGTTTGTACTTGACTTGCATCTGGCTCGGTGATATTCTCTGTTATACCATAAACAGGCGCAAAATGTGCAACATGTGTACTTGGGCTATGCCTATGGTTATCAATAAAATCTACTATTACCTATATAATAAAAGGCACAAGATCTCTTGCAAGTCAAACTTTTTTTTTTTAATTATTGTTGTACTCAAGTTGCTTAATGTAGTTTATATGAAGTTTTCTGACTTATCAAGAATAAGTTTATATGAAGTTTTCTGTTATATGGTCAGCTGCATGTCACATCTTGTGCTGAATTGCTTTTTCAGGACAGTGGAGACTTGACATCAAATAGTGCAAGTGACAGTTCACTTAGTGCTAGTCGAGATATTAGCTCACCGGAGATTTCGGTCACCTTGAACCCAATTACGTCTCCCAAGAGTTCGCAGCCTGACAATTCTGTGCATTGTGGAAGGTCACATGCATCAGACGAGACAAATATGCAAGTAAAAGGATCTGGTTCAGATGCTTTTCGTGTTAGTGTTTCTAGTGCACCCAGTACCTCTAGTCATGGCTCTGCACCAGATGATTGTGATGCGTTAGGGGATATATATATATGGGGTGAGGTTATTTGTGATACTGTTGTGAAGGTCGGAGCTGAAAGAAATACTAATTATTTGACCCCAAGAGCAGATGTGCTTCTACCCAAGCCTTTAGAGTCCACTGTAGTTTTGGATGTACATTATATAGCCTGTGGAGTCAGGCATACTGCACTAGTCACCAGGCAAGGTGAACTTTTTACATGGGGAGAAGAATCTGGAGGGCGGCTTGGTCATGGTGTTGGAAAGGATGTTAGTCAACCCCGTCTTCTTGAATCTTTGGCTGCTAGTAGTGTTGATTTTGTGGCCTGTGGGGAGTTTCATACTTGTGCTGTGACAATGGCTGGGGAACTCTATACGTGGGGAGATGGTACGCATAATGCTGGGCTCCTTGGACATGGCACTGATGTCAGCCATTGGATACCCAAGAGGGTCTCTGGTCCTCTTGAGGGACTTCAAGTTGCTTCAGTTACTTGTGGTCCATGGCATACTGCTTTGATAACATCAATGGGGCACCTCTTCACTTTTGGTGATGGAACATTTGGTGTCTTGGGCCATGGAGATAGGGAAAGTGTTTCCTACCCAAGAGAAGTAGAATCTCTCTCTGGTTTGAGGACAATTGCTGTTGCCTGTGGGGTGTGGCATACAGCTGCTGTGGTGGAGGTTATCATGACACAGTCTAGTGCTAGTGTTTCATCTGGTAAATTGTTTACTTGGGGTGATGGAGATAAAAGTCGTCTTGGTCATGGGGACAAGGAAGCTCGGCTTAAACCTACATGTGTGCCAGCACTTATTGATTACAATTTTCACAAAATTGCTTGTGGGCACAGTTTAACCGTTGGCCTGACTACATCGGGACATGTTTTTACTATGGGGAGTACTGTTTATGGTCAACTTGGGAATCCCCATGCTGATGGAAAGTTACCTTGCTTGGTTGAAGGAAAGCTTCTTGTTGAAATCATTGAGGAAATCGCCTGTGGTGCATATCATGTGGCGGTATTAACTTCCAAGAATGAGGTTTATACATGGGGAAAGGGTGCTAATGGGAGGTTGGGTCATGGAGATGTTGAAGATCGGAAAACACCGACTCTGGTTGAAGCTTTAAAGGATAGACATGTAAAATATATTGCTTGTGGTTCAAACTATTCAGCTGCTATATGTCTTCATAAATGGGTTTCTGGCGCGGAGCAGTCACAGTGCTCTGCTTGTAGACAGGCTTTTGGGTTTACCAGAAAGAGGCATAACTGCTATAATTGTGGACTTGTGCACTGCCATTCTTGCAGTTCCAGAAAAGCATTAAGAGCAGCACTGGCTCCTTATCCTAGCAAGCCGTATCGTGTTTGTGATTCTTGTTATGCAAAGCTTAACAAGGTGTTAGAAGCTAATGGGAGTAACCGGAAGAATGCTCTACCTCGCTTGTCGGGTGAAAACAAGGACAGGTTAGACAAAGCTGATATAAGATTGTCTAAGTCAGTGCCTTCTAATATGGACTTGATAAAGCAATTAGATAGCAAGGCAGCCAAGCAAGGAAAGAAGGCCGATACGTTCTCCCTAGTTCGCTCTTCTCAAGCACCTTCTTTATTGCAGCTGAAAGATGTTGTTTTGTCTAGTGCTGTTGATCTGCGACGAACTGTTCCCAGACCAGCTCTCACGCCATCTGGAGTAAGTTCTAGGTCTGTGTCTCCTTTCTCGAGGAGACCCAGCCCCCCGCGCTCTGCCACACCTGTTCCTACGACATCAGGACTTTCCTTCTCTAAAAGTATGAGTGATGGTTTGAAGAAAACAAATGAGCTATTGAATCATGAAGTGGTCAAGTTACGGGCACAGGTATATGGTTTCATGTTTCACATGCTTATATTAATAATTTTATTAACTTCTGAGAGTGGGCTGCAGAGTTTTTGTGTTCAAACATATATAATTTTAGTTTTGAACAGTGTATTTTGATGATTTTGATTCTGGCTAGGTGGAGAGCCTGAGGCAGAGATGTGAATTTCAAGAACTGGAGCTTCAGAAATCGGCAAAAAGGGCTCAAGAGGCCATGACCATCGCTGCAGAGGAAGCTGCTAAATCTAGAGCTGCTAAAGAAGTTATAAAGTCACTGACTGCACAGGTTATTTTCTGGTTTCGATATGTGATGGTTTGGAACTTAATTCCTTGGATCTTCTTTGTTTATCTTCAGTTAATGCTATCTTTCCCCCTGCTAGAACATTGCATGCACTAGTAATCTTTAATTAACCAGCCGTTCACTATGTTCTAGCTTAAAGATATGGCTGAGAGGCTGCCACCTGGGGTTTATGACCCGGAGAGCATGAGGCCTGCTTACCTACAAAATGGTCTAGAGCCAAATGGCATTCATTATACAGACACACTTGGAGAGCGCCATTCCAGATCTGATTCAAGCAGCAGCTCTTATTTGGCATCGACCCCAGAAATCGACTCTGTTTTAATAAATGGAACTCAGGGCCCAACTCATCCTAGGGATCTGGCTGGAAGCATTGAATCTAACGCATACCAACAAAACCGGGAACCCATAACCTCCAGCGGAACAGATGAACATCCAGATGTAAGGCTGCCAAATGGCGGAGGAGGGTTTCAGGAAAGTGGTAGTGGTCTATCAGAGGCAGTTGATGGCAAGGCATCTGAGCCTTTACAAGACGGTGAGAATGGAATGAGATCTAGAAATTCGACACTAGCTGTTAGCGGCAATGAAGTCGAGGCAGAATGGATAGAACAGTATGAGCCTGGTGTGTATATAACTCTTGTGGCCTTGCGAGACAGGACTAGAGATCTCAAACGAGTTCGCTTCAGGTACTTGGAGCTAAATTCTTTGGATCAATGGGTGTCAAATGCTAGAGAATTACATGATTTAGACTTGGTGTTGACAACAAGTCATGAAAATGTTATCCACCTTAGGTCGTTGAGAATGGTTTTTTCACGATAAATCTATGGCAATTAAGCCTCCTAAATATGGTGCATATAATAATCGGACCTGGTATTTTGGGTCTGGCCCTGCAGCCACGTATTTCCAATATGCTCTCCCCTTACTTTATACGTCCAAGCTATAGTTTAAATCTTGCAATATGGTAATTGTATTTTTGCAAGCTGATATAGTAAATGTATCTGCAGCCGAAGAAGATTTGGTGAGCACCAAGCTGAAACTTGGTGGTCCGAGAATCGTGAAAGGGTGTATGAGAGGTATAATGTTCGTGGGACGGACAAGTTGTCGATTTCTAGCCAGGCCGCTCGCAGATCAGAGGGAGCTGTCTCACCAGCTTCCCAATTTTAGCATAAAGGGAGGAAGGGAGCACATTTTGCATCGTAATTATGATGACTTTGAAGCAAAACGCATTTTTTCTACTTTTATTTTCCATCATTCTCTTCCTTACCTTTTATTCTTCTTCTTTCCTAGAATTATTTTGTTCTGTGCAATTAAATCTCTGGGTATCTGCCTTCACATCTGTTGTAAGTTAGTGTATATATGGCACCAGTTGTGCGATAATCTCGGCAAAGGAAAGGTTTTTGTTCTTTGCTTTTGCATCCCCCTTTCCCCTCCCTCTTTGATGATACTAGAGTCTCAGCTGTTCAATTTTGGTGGTTATAATTGTAGACTTAATTTTCGAGCCCGTTTGATTTCTATACTTGACACAGGACCAGCTGCTGCTATTATATTGTATGGTTACTGGAATAGGCCAATTGTGGGTTCTGAAGACTTGCTTGACTTGATGATCTCAATCTTTCCTCCTTTTGAACCTCCCCTCCCTCCCTCTCTCCTCTTCTTTCCATAAGGATATTTTCCAATGATTTCCGTTTGATTCCCATACTCTGCTTTTCATGGCCAGTTGGTGGTATGACTAAAAACACGCTTATTACTAAAGGAATAGTTTTCTACAATTTTTTTTTTCCTGCTGTTTTTCAGAGTAAACAATAAAGAATGATTAATATGTTCTTCCCTGAAGTGGACTGCCAAAATATTGCTATTTATTTATTGCTCGACTTCCAAGTTTATCATCCTCGATAAGGTTGGTGAGTTAAGCTATGCATGTTTTAGCTCAGAAAACTTTTACGGATTGTATATTTATCTCGAGTAATGTTATATACAGTTGTGGAGTGTGCAAGTGCAGCATAATTGTTTTGAAGACTAAGGTTTACTTTTAAAAAATTAGTTTTTTTTTTTTTTTTTTCTCGTGTCCTGTATTTATTCATTTTTTCAAAGAATTTGCTAGGCATTCCATGATTGTAAATATTATTTCTCATTTATCCCTATGTTTTACGCTCGTCTTGACTTGATTTGACTAGTGTTAAGAGTATTGTTATGGTCACAAGAAATTAGAATATTAGTATCCAATTTGCATTTCTTTTTTGGATCGGAAAAGCAAAATAACTTTGAATCCCTTTTATTCTAATAAGAATAAGCTAATAATGAGAATATAATGCTCATGAGTTATGACTCTTGGATGCCTTATGGTTTCTCTGATCCTTGAGAAAGCCACGATCTTCATGAAGGCCTCTAATTTACTTGGATTAAAAATGAAAGCCGAAAAGTCCTAAGAACATGAAGGGCAATTGGTAAATCTCCTTGTAAGGACTCCGTCAGCAAAAGCAGGCAACAATTTTCAATAAAGGGGGCTAATTGAGTATCAAAAGTAATTAACTACTTCGGTCCAACCCAGTGACGTGTGTGTATATATATATATTTATATATATATAAATATAATATAACCTTATCATGTTACGTGTTAAACGACAATGGAAAAGACAAAATATATACCTCACAAAAATATATATAATTCTTTGACTTTATTGAAAATTATTATATTTTTAAAACTAGTTTAAATATTGTTAAAACAAATTTTGAAGGAAGAAGGGAAAACGGTGGTAAGATCTATATCTATTCATATATGTTTAGGTATCAGAGCCACTATTCCTAGCTGTTGGTAGATGATTTATATATGTTCATTTTAATTCCTTGAATTATCTTCCAATTCTTATATATATATATATCATTAAGAATATAATATAAATAATTAAATCTAATTCTTTTTATTAGTTGAAGCTTTTGAAAAGGAAAAGTCTAGCCCACACGTGAGACAGTGAGGGGGATTATTGAGATAATAATACAAATAATTAAATATACATCTTCATGGGTGGCCCAATATGTGGAATATTTAATTAAATAAGAGTAGAGTGTAAGGTTAGGATTTGAACTCAAGACTTTTGTTCTGATACTATGTGAAATCACCACTTGTCCTAAAAGTTTAAACTGATTGGAATATACAAATTTAAATATTTGCATTATATTCTTAATATATATGTATATATATATTCTATTTGGAATCCGGTGTGCAAAACATACCCTCTATTAAATGACATGACAAGACTTGATTTATTAGAGAAATTTAGAATTAAAGTATCTTACAAATCAAGTCTTGTCATGTCAATAAAATAAATGGTGTGCTTGCATACCAACTTCCATACCAACTTCCATGCAGAAGAACATATATATACATAGAAAATTTTTACTTATTATCTTCTACACCACACACCAACAAGTGATTTGTCATTTTTTTTATCTTTTTATTTAAACATACATATTTATATATATATGTATGTATACATATATATATATACACACACACACACACATATGTATACACACATTGGGGTCAATGTAGAAGTCTGGAGAATAATTATTTAATTAGTAATGCTATACACCATACTCACATATCACTTTCATTCCACTATGTAAGATATGATACATTTTACTTACATCGTCATGTGATGAAAGTGAACTAATAGTGTGATAATAGAATTTTCCTTCCTTAATTTATCCGAAATACCCAAAATGATACGTGTGAGGCAGGTATATATTTGCTTATTTATCCCTCAAAGTCATAGCATGCAATATGAAAAACTTATGCAATTCTTGAACTACTTGATCAATTCTATAGAATTTCTCAAGTCATAAAACATTAACTATTGTTCATAAATGCTTATGGTTATGTAAATAAGCATTAATGAACATTGTAATTTCTCGAGAAACTAAATAATTAAACTCATGTCAAGTATATATGGTACTAGATTTTTTGTTTTTTAATGTAACATACTATACATATTATTATTTGATATTAGTCTAAAAGCTGATCTAAATTAGATCCTATATATCCATGCGTACGTGCAAATGTTTATTTGTCTCTGCCGACAACCAATTAAACACAGTATTATATAACATGTTCGAAGCTTTTAATTTACGTAACCTTGGAAGAGACTTTTCATAACATGTTTTTTTTTTGTCTTTACTATATATGGGGTTCCTTTAAGAGTTTTTTCCCCGTATTCAAAAGATCAGCTGATGCTCTACGAGTAAACTATCTTGAATTTAATTTCCTTCGCGATCGAAATCAAAACTTGGAATTAATTAATATTAACAACCTTTGACCTTAAGTTTGTCCTAGAGAACGACCATGCATTTCCCATGTGGGGGCTCTCACATGGCTGATGGCTTCCATTCTCCAAACGAACGAGGTCTAGAATTCAACGCATGATTTGAAATATAGTTAAACTACTACTCATGAGAAAACTCAAGAGAAATAATTAATGAAGCGGGGGAAGATTTTTCAATTGTTAGGCATTGTTAATCGGTTCTCTGGCCGGGCAGGAAAATAGGGGTTCAAAAGTTGGAGGTGGAGGGCGTGCACAAAACTGGTGTCGCTAAATGAGGATGTTTGTTCACATACAAACAGGTTTATATATACTTGCACGCATTCAAACATGACATGAGCAGTACGGCCAATGCCATGAGCATTGAGCACTAGCCCTCGAGCTTACCATTATACAATGCCATGATGATCATAATAATCTAGTGCTCATTGACATGAAAAGAAATGCAGTTTTTTTATTCACCCCAAAAAAAAAAAAAAAAAAAAAGTTGGGATTTGTACAGATAGCAGAACTGAACAATATTATTCATCGATCTCTCATTCTATATTGCAAAGCCACCTCCTGCAAGAACTACATGTGCTATGTAAAAGCCAGCACTATTTTCCTCAAGGCCAAGGATCAGGAGGAGATAAAAACACTTAATAACTATACCTAATCTGTTCTCCCCTTGAAAGCCAAACCAAAAGGGTGAAAACGTTAACAGAAAAGAAGAACATTTATATTATATATATATATATACACACACACACATTAATACCTGTCAATCAATTTTTGATTGCTTTAGGAATGGAAAGAAAGAAGAGATATATCTCTATACATATATCACTTTTTTATCATGGTGATCCTCGAGAGCTCTGTAACCCGATGCTGTTATGCTTCTTTGAAGGACCAGAAGGTGGGATTGGCCATGCTTTTGGCAAGAACCCCAAGAATTCCTGCGGTGAGTTCTGAGGCGCCCTAGGCTTCACCTTGAAAACATGAGTACTGTGGTCATGCCTTGGGTCATTAGTCTGGCTTACCACAACTGTGAGCATCAAGAGCGTTAACCCAAATAACAGAAGAACTAGGTCCCTTCTACCCATCCAACCAAACTGTTAAGACACAAAAATAAGAAAGAAGTAAACCAAACAAGAAGGAAAAAGAAGGGGGCCCGGGGGGGGGGGGGGGNGATGTGATGAAACCAAAACGCCAAAAGGGTTTTTGCGAACAAAGTTAGAAATGGAAGAAAGTAAAAGAGGTAGACAGAAAGAAAATCAAAGAAAAAAAAACAGTGGGAGGAGCTTGTCTTGTGGTTCGGTGAGAGTGTAGGGCCATGCATGTCGAAATTAATTGTCGACTTGGGGATTTAATAAAAAGGTGTTAAGTTAAGTTCAACGACGTGCAAACCTTTGCTGCATGTGGAGGAGAAGACCTCATTGGAGGGCACTTGATTGGATGATGTCACGTCTCTGTCACATCTACATATATACCCATTACCTAAAGTTTATAGGATCAGATTTTCCAAATACTTTATTGTATTTATGGCCAATTATGTAGAAGCAAATTTAAACAAGCAATCACAACAATTAATTGAATCGGGTGAAGATATATTAGTTAATGATAGGTGCAAAGATCTTGAATAAGAGCTCTTAAGAAGAAAAATGGTCATCACCACTTTAAACTCATTAGAGTCTAGAGAATTGACTACAACCAATCCAAAGACTCCCAAGATTTTTCAAAAAACTAAATATGGCTTGCGTGCAACTCACCTTCTTAGCATAAGTACTGATGAGGAATGAACTCCATCAACAAATTGAACTTCATGATCAAGATCTTAATCAAAGGAAAATGAATAAGACATTGGATAGCTGCCTCGTGTATAAAGAAAGAGAAACTTTTGATTTCGAAGTACTTAATTTTTCTTTTGGAAAAATCATTGGAAGTATTTAATTACTCATAGTCTTCTATCTTAAAAAGTCAGAAAGTATTTCAAAAAGAAAAATATTTGATCTATACGGAAATTTTACAAAAGCAAACTTATGAATTGATATGTATTTATGTTGTATGCCAAATTATAAATCACTTTATATTGTAAAGTAAATTTAACATATTACATTAAATTTAAAAATTATTTTATATTGTATTGCCAAGTTGTTTTGGGTAAGGTTCTCATATGAGAGGTTACCAAATTTTTGCTATCATTGCGGCCGTTTGGGTCATTCCGAAAAGGATTGTAGTCACTTGTCTTAGAATAAGTCTTTCGATGCTAATGAAGTTTTTTATGGCCCTTGGTTGCGAGCGGGAGGCTATGGTGATCGGGGTAATTTCGTGAAGAGAAGAGCGAGTCCAGTTTCCCTTGCTATGAGTATTATTCCGGTACCTGTAGGAAGGCAAACGGCTGAGGGATTCCCAGAAGACGCATCGCTAGGAGATGCTGATAGCCAAAATCTCGGCGAAGATAAGGGTTTGGATCCTCATTCTGTTATGGCTGCCGATATTTCGGTTCTGTTGCACAAGGGGAAGGAGTTGGCATTTTTTGAGGAGAAGGTTTCGGAGGAATCTCAGGGTTTCTCTTCGAATATGGAATTTGGTTTCGCTTGTTAGCATACAGTACGTCCTAATGAATTAACTAAAGGGTCGATTGATGGGCCTCATGAGGGCTTTAGTCCAGTTTTGGGGATACATAATCAGGCAACTTCTTTTATCGAGTGTCTGGGTCTAGGATTGATGTATAGTATTTGTTAGCAAGGTGGGCCTGAGGTTTCACTAGTACCTAATAATGTAGCAGCAATCCATGGCCCACGGGGGCCTGATGGAGTATCGAGAAGGAAGTGGAAATGCATTTTCACTCTAAACAAGTCGGAAAGTAAACTGAATACCCTGGGACTCTCTCTGGGTCTTAAGCGAAAGAGGAAAGTTGGTCAAGCTGAGGGTTCCGATGGATCTTCACCTAAGAGGCATCACTCAGGGACGGCAGCAACAGGCATGGAGGAAGATGATTCATCACATCGATCAGCGGCTGCTGGGGTCTAGCGTCGCTGGGAATTATGAGGATTTTGAGTTGGAATGCCCGTGGGCTTGGGAACCCACGCATGATTTGTACCTTCTCTGATCTAATCAGGAGGGAAGCATCTGATGTGTTGTTCTTATAGGGGGGTTGGCTATTCTTTGGGAAAATACCGGCTGTAGTGGAAGAAAGGGGGGGTTGGCTATTCTTTGGGGAAATAATGTTGATCTATCTATTATCAATTATTCTACTTCTCATATTGATGCTGTTGTTAAAATGGATAATCTGGAGGAATGGTTCTTGACCGGTATATATGGTAGTCATGTTGTTTCAAAGAGAGTCCGTACTTGGCAATTGATGAGAGATTTGTGTCGTGCGGTTGGGAATCCCTGGTTACTTTTTGGGGACTTCAACGAGATTCTTTTCCAGTATGAGAAATGGGGTGGTAGGCCTTGTCCAGATAGTCAAGTTTAGGCATTTCGGGAGGTTGTTAGTGATTGTGGGTTTCGAGATTTGGGTTATAGGAGTTATCCTTTTAATTGGTCTAATCGAAGGGAGGGAGGTCAGAATGTGAGTGAATGGCTTGATAGATGTTTGGCCAATTCAGCCTGGTGGCAACTTTTTCCGAATGCTAGAGTTACTCATGGGATTGTTGCCTATTCTGACCATGTTCCTCTTTGGGTGTACACTAAAGGAATTGTTGTTCATAAGAAGGTTAAGAAAGGGTTTAAGTTTGAAGCAATGTGAGCGGGGGAGCAAGCTTGTGAGGACATTATTAAAGAAAGTTAGGGCCATTCTCAGACCAATTTTAGTGAAGTGATGGATTCTATTAAATGCCGTGGAACCAAGCTGAATGTGTGGAATAGGCGATCTTTTGGCCATGTTCAACAACAGTTACAAAGAGCTAAAAATAATTTGTCTCGGATTCATGCTCAAGGTTTTGTAGGAACTAGTAGGGAGGAACATGATTTGGCAAGATCTGAAGTTCAGAAGTGGCTCGAGAGGGATGAAATTATGTGGCGTCAAAGGTCCAAAGCATAGTGGCTTAGGAAAGGTGATTCAAACTCAAAGTACTTCCATATGAAAGCCTCCCAAAGAACAAGGAAGAATAAGCTGCTCAACAGTGGTGTATGGCATGAGGGGGATGGGCAGGATAGAGTTATTTTGGATTATTTTAATACTCTGCTCTCTACCTTAAATCCGAATGGTTCATTGGCTTTTTTAGAGTCTCTAGCTGGAAGAGTAACATCTTCAATGAATGAGTAGATGACAAGAGCTTATACAGGAGATGAAGGTGAGGCTACACTTCTCCAAATGAAGCCTTCTACAGCCCATGGCCCTGATGGTATGTCTCCCATGTTCTTCCAGCAGTATTGGTCTGTAGTTGGTGCTTCAATGACGCATGCTGTCCTCAATGCTTTGAATTCAGGTTCATTTCCTGTTTCTTTAAACCACACTTTTATCTCTCTTATTCTTAAAAAGAAGTCTCTTGAAAAAGTTAGTGATTATCGGCCTGTGTAATGTGGCTTATAAGTTACTTGCAAAGGTGATTTGTAATAGGTTGAAAGAGGTCCTTTCTAGCATTATTGGGGAGAGTCAGAGTGCCTTTGTCCTAGATCGTATTATCACATATAATGTATTAATTGCCTATGAATTAGTTGATTATCTTAAACGGAAAAAGAAAGGAAAAAATAGTTATATGTCCCTAAAACTAGATATGAGCAAAGCATATGACATGGTAGAGTAGGGTTTCTTACAATCAGTCATGGAGGTGCTGGGGTTTGATCAATTTGTTATTAATTTGATTATTTACTGCGTTCGGTCTGTCTCCTTTTTGGTGTTGATTAATGGAGAGCCTAAAGGGCCCGTAACTCCTTCTCGTGAGTTGAGACAAGGGGATCATTTGTCTCCTTATTTGTTCCTGCTTTGCACGGAAGTTTTGATTTCTCTTTTACTAACAGCAGGAGAGAGGAGGGAGATTTCAGGGTTGAAAATATGTAGGGGTGCACCAAACATTAATCATTTGCTTTTTGCAGATGATAGTGTTATTTTTTGTAAGGCGAATGTGGAAGAAAACATGAGAGTGCAGGCCATATTGGACAGGAATGAATCTGTTTTGGGTCAAAAGATTAACAAAGAAAAAATAGCAATGGTCTTTAGTAGAAATGTTAGTAGGAGGACTCAAGATGTTATCAAACTTTTGTGGAGAAATGGTGAGATTTAGCAGTATGACAAGTATTTAGGTCTCCCTACCATGCTTGGAAGATCTAAACAATGGGCCTTCAATTCTATTAAACAAAAGCCGTGGCAAAAACTTCAGAGTTGGAAGGAACAGTTACTCTCTCAAGGGGGAAAGAAGTGCTCTTGAAAGTTATGGCGCTTTTTATCCCTACGTATTCTATGAGCTATTTTTTGTTGCCCTCTTTTTTGTGTTCTGAGTTAGAAAGCCTTATGTCTAATTTCTGGTGGGGTCAAAAGGGTGAGAAAGGAAGATTCATTAGCTAAGTCGGGCTAGAATGTATGAGCCAAAGTCTTGTGGCGGGATGGGGTTTAAAGACCTTAGGCTTTTTAATTTAGCTTTACAAGCCAAACAAGCTTGGAGGTTGATACAAGATGGTAGGTCCCTATTGTTCAGATTATTTAAGGTAAGATATTTCCCTAACCAGAATTTTGAACAGGCCGCGTTGAGACAATATCCTTCTTATACTTGGAGGGAAATTTTGGAAGCTAGAAAGTGGATGTTGGAAGGCTGTCGATGGCACATTGGTGATGACAGTTTGGTTAACATTTGGTTTGATGCATGGATTCCAAGTCATGCAGCGTTATCTTCAGAGGGTATTGCTGGTTCAGGTCTTGCATAGGAGGAGGTAGTCGCTTCTTTAATAGCCGAGGATACCAGAAATTGGGATGTTCAGAAACTTATAACTCTCTTCAATCCAATTGTGGTAGCTGATATAATGAAAATTGTTATCTGTCCAGGAGCTGATTATGATAGAAGGATATGGGCTCATGAGCGAAATGGTTGTTTTAGAGTTAGAAGTTGCTATAGATTTATTAAGCAAAAGGCTGGGTTCCCAAATTGCAAAATCTTCCTCAGCAGTTTCTTATAAGGTCTTATGGAAGCAGCTGTGGAAAATGAAAGTTCCTACTAAGGTGAAAATCTTTGCCTGACGAGCTTGTAAGGAAGACCTTCCAACAAAAGATAATTTAAAGAAGAAGAAGGTGATAACTGATCGTGTGGTTGTTTTTGTGGTTTCCACTATGAAGATCTTAATCATGCTTTGCTAAGCTGTCCAGTTCTGCACAGCCTGTAGAAAGAGCTAATTCCAGATTTGAATATTGATTTTAGTTGAAAATTCTCTAATATCTCTCTCTATATTTGTAATGGTGTACATAGGGACAAATTATCTATGTTTTTTTACTTTGTCTTAGAATTTCTGGTATTGGCGAAACAAGATGGTGCATGATCAAGTCCTATTAAAACCGAGAGAGACTGCTAAAAGTGCTTTGAGCTTAATAAGGAATTTTAAAGAAGTCAGAGTGAAGAATAATGTGCAGTTGAAGAAACATTACCGCTAGAATTCTCCTGTTACAGGCTGGCTCAAATTGAATGTGGATGGGACTGTTTTTGCTGAATTATGTAAATCTGGAATTGGTTGTGTACTGAGAGATGACAAAGGGGAAGTTCTTATGGCTGCTAGCATGCTTGAGTATGAGTTTGAAGATCTTGAAACTGTGGAGTTGTCTGCAGTATTTCGTGGCTTGCAATTATGCGCCATCATAGGGATTTCTCATTTAGAAGTTGAAGCTGAGTGTTGCTAGTTGTGGAAGCATTGTAGAAACATGAGTCTATGGAAGGATCAATTTTGGGGCTGTTATATAAGGAGATTATGCGTCTTTCTTCATGTTTTGTTGAATGTAATTTTATTTATGTTCATAGAGAAGGTAATAGGGCAGCCTATAAATTGGCTCATTATGCGAAGTATATGGAAGACATTAGAGTTTGGTGGAATTGTATTCCAAACTTTATTTCTCAAGTCCTTTGGCTTAATAAATGTCAGTAATCTAGTTTATTTATCAATGGAAGTTTCTATTCTTATAATTTTTTTATATTAAAAAAATGTGATGCAGCCAATCACATTAATTGAGTATGCAAGAAGTACGTAAAAGTGATTGTACATAAAATTTTTGTTATGGTTGTGGTTGTGGTGTAATTAGTTTGCTTTTGTAAGATCTAGAGACTACAAAGATCTTTGTGTACAACTATTACTTCTCTTTTAGAAATAATGCCCATATATATATAAAAGACCATGTAATATGTAAGCTTATATATTTAGGAAATGAGACAACTCTTCTTACAAATTGCCTCGACAGAAAGGTGATCTCAAACACGTAACCCATGATCATATGCCAATTCTCGCTAGAACATTATCCTTCTTCATGGGGTTTTTGTGAGACAAGGTAGATTAGGAGGATCCCGCATAACATCTTGCGAATATCTTGTGAGAGGTTTAACAAACTCAATGTTTTTACAATTTTTGTTCTAGTTTTATTGTACTAGGAATAGGATCAACTCAACTATATTAGACTTCTTAAGCTACATGATTTGGCACTTGAAAATACCATTTTTCACATTAACAAAGAAAACACGAAACCACAAAATGGGCTGCTTCTCAATCCACAAGCACTTTTTGACCCTCAATATATATGTTTTCCTCCTCTTTTGATTAAATGCGCAAAGACTGGGGAAGGAGGGACGCTGAGCTACTTTGATGAGAATAAGAAAAATGCTAGTTTCTCCCTCATTCTGTCTCTTAGATTTGACTGCTCATGTATTTTAATTTTTTTTCTTAATAATTAAGAAAGTGACTACTAGTATATTTATATCTTTTTTAAAAAATGTTTTAAGATATTTAAAAAATATTTGAAAAAAAAAGTGCAATTGCAATATTAGGACGGGGCACACTCAAGATTAGAAAATGTTAGGTGACTAAGTAGCAACATCTTTTTGATAAAAAAAATGCTACTACACTATTATAATTATATCACTCACTTTATCCCATTGGCGTGACAATGACATCACTATATAGTGAGAAGTAGCTTATTAAGAAATTAAAAATACAAACATAAAATAGATATAAATAACCCACCTCATATATATATATTCTTTTTTTAATAAATTACATGCATGGCACCACATGATCAATAGGGCAAAAGTGAACTATATAACTAGGATAACACAGTAAGAATACCGTTTTGATAAATATTCATGGCTGGGTAGATATTCGTGATCAATAAATGTTGGTAGTTATGGATTCATAAATGTTGGAACAAACCAACTCGACAAGTATGGAAGTCAAAGTAAGTACCTCATCTTGGAGATGGACAGATGCGAATGGGGGACTCATGTGGTGTGCCAAGTTTTCAAAAAGAAAGGTAGAAAAATTGGGCCCCATATGCTGTGTAACTTGGTAACACAAACACGGGACCTTCTCCTTCCATCTTTTTCTTCTTCTTCCTCCTCTTCTTGTTTCATAGAATAATGGATTTTGGTACAAGAAAAAATTTTCTTATCAATTACTATTTTCATTTTACACTCCACATTTTATAAAAAATATTTTTATATTTTATAAAAAAACATCGTTGCATCATATAAAAAAATTATAAATATAAAATATAAAAATAAATGATAACCTATGCATAATAAATCCTGATGCAGACCGACAGCTTTTCGGGTTAAATTACAAATATTGAGGTTTTACCACCAAATTCACCTCAAATATATATCCTTCTACGTACGTACTTCTCATTAATTACAATACAGTGAAACGTTGTCAGCTTGACATTCGGGAGCTAGATAGCCCTGCCGCCCAATTGCAGCATTGAATATCATCGCATCCTGTCTCCTTAATTTCATTTCTTAGAATATTTAATAATACGATAAAGACCAAGAAATTAACAATTATAACATCGAAAATAAAACTTCACTTAAAATTGACGAAAAAATTAAAATCATTAATTGGATTACTATATATATTGTCAATATTAAATTAGTTAAAAATACTTGATCATGCAAAAGAAATATATTTATATCACAAGTGCGTGAACGTGGATATATAATAATATTAGATACAATCTTAATGAATGTAAGACTTTCGTATGCCTTTTAAGAAATGAGGAATCTATTATTAAAAAAATAATTTCTATTTATAAATCTTGAATTTATTCATCTTTTTAAAAGAGATCGAGCGGATTTATAAATTCTAAGACTGTAAATATAATTTCTCATATATGTTTATGAAATACATTCATACATATATATATTATATGTATAAATGTTTTTTTTTTTCTCTGCAAGTATACATTTATAGATAAAACTAAAAAATACAAGACATAAGTTTGGTGGGGTGGGAGTCTCCTACAGTCTTCCCAAAGCCAACACACATTATAACACAAAAATAAAAATACAAAGAGGGTCATTGGAACCAAAAAATTGACTCCCACCCATTTCTCACAAGGAAAGACCGCTTGGTGATGGTTTTTGAATAGTCTGATAAACAGACTATTAAACTGCAGCTAGAAGCCATAGTACAAAGAGGTGTGCTGCAAGGTGTTGGTCTGGACTGGCTGGAAGGAACTGTCACTTCCACTTTTACTTGATCTTTAGTTAGGGAAAGCAGGAACATAGTGTAGCAATAAAAAACTGAAGTGAATTTCCGGCAAGGAGCCACCATTGGTAGTGGCGCGTGCCGTACACGCACCACACCAAAGGACAAAATAGGAAGATCTGATGCCGCTGAACCCAACGGTGCCGCGTGTGGTGGCAAGAAGCTTCTGCAAGCATGGCTGCGCGTGAAACTCCCGCATTGCATAGACTGCGCGTGAGAGATATGGGCCCCTCGAATGGACAGATTTCTTCTATCGTCTTGAAGATTGGCACCTGGGGAGGCTGACGAAGGGGTGCGTGTCGGACTTTGCTTGCCGGAAAGCAGCAAATTGACTAGTTTCAGTGTTACCTGTGAAAAGCTAAAAAAAAAAGTAGAGAAAAAAAAAAATCTAAACAAAAACTAAGTCTGGCGAGAGAGGGAGGTGGGTGAAGCCAAAGCTTCAACCCCCATCCCCCGGCGAACGGATTAGACTCTAGAGGTGGTGATGGGTTTGCAGAAACGGGAGAGGAAACTTTTATGGAGAGAGGAAAAAAAAAAAAAAAGAAGTCAGTATGAATGTTTCTTCTTGATCAATAGATAAGTTCTGGAAAAATCTCTTTAGAGATTAATAACTTGGTTCTTTTTTTGCCCTGATCAAACTGCAAATTAAAGGCCGACATTAATAAGATGTGTAGGTCTTTAAATATTGCTCTTCTTTTTCCCAGGATAAAACATTTGACAATACATTAATGTGTACGTACGTACGTTCCTACGATCGACTTCCGGCGGCCTATTAATTATACCAAAATATATATAAATATATATATTATTTAGTGAAATCAACGTAATGATAATATAATATATAGAATTATATATATATATATATATTAGTAAATGGCAATGTGTGCTACATGTGTATCCTGTGATCAATTTTGTTATGTTTTAAATTTTTAACTATAAATGAACAGATTTATGTCTATATTTTTTTTTAAAAAAAAATCTTGTTTACAACACATATTATATACAGAATCTATATAATGTTTATAACTATAATATAACAACTTACAAAAATCAAATCACTATTATGTACATATAATTTTAAAGTATATCTGTACAAATATTTTACAAAAACTATTTTCCAAAACGTAGAGACTGTCAAAATATTGTCTCTGTTGTCCTTTTTTATTTTTTTCATAAATCTAACCAGATCTTCACATGTTTGACCTTGTTTTGTTTGTTTTTTCTTCTATTGTGAATCTTTACATTAATGAATGGATATTGGTTTCTGTTGGCTTTTTTTCCTTAGAACATATCTTCACATGTTTGAAGTTATCGTGTTCAGATTTCAGGCTTATTTATTTTGCATCCCAGTTGATTTTTATTTTTTGTTTCTCTTTGATCTTTGTTTTTGCTTCTGTTGTGAATCTCTACATAAAGGAATATACGTTGGTTCCTGTTTTTTTTCCCTACACATATGCACATATTAGATTTGTTATTACGTAAGAGCATCTTTCTTAGTCATATTTTTTTCTGTTTATTTGTCTACACAACTTCAAATATTATGCGCATCTATTTATTTATATTATGTTATGAATTTATTTATATTTATTTAGAAATCTTCCTATTTAGAACAGAGGGGTTGTTTTTCTTTTTTTTTTTTTTTAAAATTTGGGTGTAATGTTCTTTTAACATATGATGAATTTTTGTAATTGTTCTTGTTTTTATATTCACAAAGAGTGGGGCTACTCTGCCGCCCCACTCTTATCGAACTTATCGCTCAGTCACAGTTTTTTTTTTTCACATTTTTTTAATATATTTAAAAAATAAAAAAATACATCAATATATTTAAAATTACTAAATAATAAATAGTTTTTTCCATTCACAAAAATTACCATTTCTGTAATTTTCAATTCACACCTATTGGACGAAA
>QEOT01007474.1:586-47347 GCA_003123785.1 Pterocarya stenoptera
CCCACCACCTCCTTTAGAGTCTCCTTCACATGGTCTTCTTCAAAGATTCACCAGTAACACTCAAAACCCTCCTTACCTACGTGATTTTCAACTTGGACAGGTTATCCCTTCTTGATCCCCTCCATCATCTACCTCCACATTGCTCCATCCCTCAGGTACTCTACACTCTCTCAACAATTTTCTTTTGTACACTCATTTATCTCCCACACATCATGCTTTTACAACTCCCATTCCCTTGCACAAGAGCCCAAGTCTTTTTTGCAAGCCATGCAGGAACCCAAATGGAGAAAGGCTATGCGTTCTAAGATTGATGCACTTGAGTTGACTCACACTTGGGCATTGACTCATCCCCCTCTTGATAAGGAATCCATTGGATGCAAGTGGGTTTACAAAATCAAATAAAATCCTGATGATTGCATTGAGCGGTACAAGGCTCGACTAGTTGCCAAATGTTACAGTCAACAAAAATGCCTCGATTACACTGATACCTTCACTCCTACTGCCCAAGATGGTCATTGTTCTCACACTTCTTGCTCTTTTCATAGCTCAAGGATGGCATATTCATCAACTTGACGTCAATAATGCATTCATCTATAGTGACCTTGATAAAGATGTATACATGCAACTTCCACCTAGATTCAGACAAAAAGGGGAGACCAGAGTTTGCACACTTAATAAAACATTTTATGTTCTCAAGCAAGCTTTGAGAAAATGGTATGCCAAACTTTCCTCTACTGTCATTGATGCTGGGTACACTCAATCTAAAGCGGATTACTCATTGTTCGTTTGAAACCATAAAGATAGTCTCACCGATGTGCTTGTGTACGTATAGGATATAATCGTGGCAGGAAATGATCTAGAGCAAATCACAAGACTCAAAAATCATTTGGGAGATCACTTCAAACTCAAAGATCTTGGCATTCTAAACTATTTCTTGGAAATAGAGGTGGCCCGATCAGCAAAGGGTATGTATATATATCCCAAAGGAAATATTCATTTGAAATACTTGAAGATAAATGTTCCTTGGATCAAAGACAAGCATAAAACCCATGGAACAGAACTTGTCACTTAGTGAGTAAGATGGAGAGCTCATCACAGATCCCTCCTTATACAGCTGATTAGTTGGTAAGCTAATCTATTTAACCATCACCATGCCAGACTTGGCATATTCAGTGCAAGTATTGAGACAATTCATGGACAAGCCAAGAACATCACACTTAGACGCAATGCATAAGATATTAAGATCTTAAACAGTCTCCAAGACAAGGAATATTGTTGTTAGCTAATAGCAAAATCCAACTAAGTGCATGTTATGATGTAGATTGGGTGTGATGTAGGGATGCTCGACGATCTGTCACTGGATATTGTATTTTACTTGGTGAATCAACCATTTCTTGGAGTACTAAAAATCAAATCACTATCTCACGTTCCTCAACTGAAGTAGAATATAGAGCCATGGCCTCCACTTGTTGCAAAATCACCTAGTTAAAGCAACTCTTGCTAGATCTTAATGCATCACATACGAAACTAGTTAGGCTATATTGTGACAATCAAGCAGCCATTCACATTTCCTTAAACCATGTGTTCTATGAACGAACAAAACATATAGAGCTCAACTGTCACATCATTCGAGAAAATATTCATAATAGACTCATTGAAACATTCCATGTGTCATCAAATCAACAACTGGTTGATTTGTTCACCAAAGCATAGGCTCAGTACAATTTCAGTACCTTCTCTGCAAGTCGAGTGTCATCAATATCCACTCCAACTTGAGGGGGAGTGTTAAGGAAGGTGAGCAACAATTAAGGGATTTGCACTAGCATATTAAGGAAAGGATCAAGCAACTGTCGTGATTGACAAGCATCAATGTGAAAAGAATTCATATTCTTTCCAAATAGAACCACCATGATTTTGGTTGACAATATACTCTTTTTTTCATTCCCAATCAGCTGCTGTAATTATGGATCATGCTCTCCTATGCTTGTATTTAAATAGAGTAGAAAATAGGTGTAAATTCATTCACAAATTAATACAGATTTATCATTTTTCTACTTCTCTGTTATTTCTTCTTTGTTTTACCTTCAATTTTTACAATAGATAGTAAAAGTGTGGCTCTGGAGGCGACAGGGAAGAGAAGAAGTTGGATATGTGCAAGAGGGATCATGGGATTGGTGACATGTAATTTTTTTGGAGGAGGGAGAATTGATGCACGAGATGCACACACGCCAATGTTAGCACATGTGTTTCACACACGCATTGTATGGTGGTGGCCAGTCGTGTTGAAAAGAGGACAATATGAGGAAGATGCATAACTGACACGTGGTAGGTTCTGGTGGTCAGAGGGCAACACATCGGTGTAAAAAATCATCATATAAAGAAAAATAAGCAACCCTAAAAATGTAAGAGAAAAACAACATTAAGGAGGGGGCAGGAAGGTCGGCAATAGTGCACTCTGGTGGAGGGCTTTAGAGGGGAGGGAGGCTACGGAGAGAGCTTCTAAGGCTTCATTTGGATCCTAGAATGAGCTCAGCTCATCTCAGTTGGGTTATGTTTTAGACCTATCCTAACATCAAACACAAACTCATCTTAAACACATAAACTTCAACCAAGCTTACAATGTTTCATGATGGAACATGTCACTGACAAACCTCATTTCTAACTTCCTCTCTCTCTTTCTCGTCTTTAGTGATGATAGAAACACCTATATCTCTCTCTCCCTCTCTCTCTGTCTCTCTCTCTCATTCCTCTTCCACAAACGTTCTGTAATTAAAATAAAATATTATTACTCTTCTCCATGGCTTGGTTAAAATTAAAATCATTTTTTTAATTTTTTATTTAGAAATTTCGAGTAAGAAAGAATTTGCATACAAAAAGTAGTGAGAAATTATTTTTTACATGCATTGAGGAAATTTATGGTTGATTTATGTTATTTATTACTAAAAGATTTAATAAATTAATTATTCAATAATTGGTGGGACCCATACAGTTTTCAACATCTCATAAACACATATAAACTCATCTTAGAGCACTGGCATTAGACTAGTCAAATGCCAGTCTAAGTCTAAAATATAGATAATTTTTGCCAAAATGACTAGCATTGGACTCATAAAAAATGTTTAGCTTAAGTAGAGGCACTGTTCATCTATCAATCCATATTTTATTTCCAAATAATCAACAATGGTAATCAATTTCTCACGCATTCTCTTTCATTTTCTCTTTTTTTCTCTCTCTTCTCTCTCCCTTTCCCACCCTTCCTCTCGAGCTCGACACCCTTTCTCTTTGTTTCTCTCCCTTTCTCTCGTAAAGTTTCATCCGACAGTGGGTTTCTCTTCTTTTCTCTCTTTTTTTTTTTTTTTTTTTTTTTTTCCCTTTCTCTCTTCTTCCAGCCATTGTCCTTTCGTTGGCCTGGGTGAAGGACCAAACAGCAGCCCTTTCTAAGGAACTTTGAGCCAAAGCCCTAGACTACCTCTCCAAGATTGTGTTTTTCAATTTGAATATATGCAAGGGTAAAAGTTTTTGAAACTTCTCTTTGATCTTGATTTTGTGCTGATCTTTGCTGTTGTTGGTTGTATTTTGCCAAGTTTAGTGGTTGTGTTTTAGTGATTGTCTTTTAGGTTTTGATTTTGTGATCAAAACACATTTGTCCTAAACATGTCCATGTTTTTGTGATCATGTCCATGTTTTAGGTTTTGATTTTGTGATCATGTCCAGTTTTTCTAAAGAGATTTGTCCTGAACATGTCATGTCTATATTTGTAAAATCCAATTTTCTGCCAAAAAGAACAAAAATGTAATTACTAGCTGAAGTGGTTTTTATATTAATAGTTGTGGGGTAGGAGTGATTTGAATTTGTACGTTTGAAGAACATATTAGTTTATAGTGTATTTCCAAACAAATCTTTCTAAAATTTGTCAAAGGTCAAAATAAGAGGAAGTTTTCGGATTGTAAGAGAAGTGAATATCAATGTGCAATATAACAAGAATGTTGAGATGGTTATTATTATGATTAACTTTTCAAGTACAAAATCTATGAGTTTAGATGGTTTGTTTCATACCTCAAATGTTGTAAACTTCTTGTTGGGTGCCTTGATGTATCACCAAAATATGCCCTTAGGCCCCTTACTACTACTTTGATGCATTTGCTTATCATCCAAAATAACTACAACTTTAGGTCATGCATGATGAAGTGTCAATGCATGACCTAAAACTTTAGGTTTATGATTGTCACGGCTAAAATATTAAACTAGCAGTAGATTAGAACAAAAAATATGAAGAGACAGCTTTGAATGGTCTTCAAATAATTTATCTGTGCACCATCCATAAATTCCATAGTTAACAACTTTCAGGTACTTAAATTCCAATATACCTTTGGTGCATATACATATTCTGCAATATGAGGAGACAGCTTCCTAAAGTTATCCAAGCATTTCTCGTTGTTCTTCCCCTCAACCAAAAAATCCAGTTTCTATTGGTCATGGCATCAAAGACCAAATTTCAATACAGATAGAAAAGAATATATATAACACAACTACAGTTTTGGTGCATATACATAGTCTGCAATAACCTAAAGCTTTGGTGCGTATACATAGTCTGCATATACATAGTTTGCAATAACTATAGCTTTGGTGCATAGTCTGCATGACCTAAAGCTTTGGTGCAATAACTACAGTTAGGGGTGTAAAAAAACTGATGAACCTGTAAACCGGACCGGACCGAACTGGTGGCTTGGGTCCGGTATCGAGTTTGGTTGGGTCCGGTATTGGTTTTATTTTTCTTAAAGCCGATCAAAATCGGTTTGGTTCCCATTTTTCTTTTTCTAAAACCAAACCAGACCGAATCTGACTGGTTCATATATATTATAATTTTTTATACTGTATATAATTTTTATATATAATATATAATTATATATAAAATAGTTATGTGTTATATGATAAATTACTAATTAATATAATATTAAATTTTAAAATCATTATAGTCAATTGTATTAATAGTTATACTAATACTATATCACTATATATTATAATATATAATATAGTGCGAACTCATCTAATTTGTTTTGTTGTTCTACAACTCAAACTCTGAGTTCTTACTTTGTCTTGTTGCCGTTTATTTCTTCAAGAGACCCAGAACCTTGTTAGACCCATTTGCTAGGATAGCATTAGGGCAACTAGGTATAGGGGTGAGATAGGATGAGAGTATCTAGGCACTAAAGTGCGAAGAATTGGTTTGTTTAATAACAAAATGAGTAGAATGTTTAGATCTAATTCAACCATTAGTTCTAGGTCGTCCTTATCACCTGATATCTTAAATGAAGAAGATATTTCCTTTGATGAAACTGTTTCAAGTAATTTTAATCAATGGAATATTCCAAAAATTGATTCAAGTTCTATTTATTAAACTACTTGGCTTCAAACTACTTTTAAAACTGCTTTTAACGTTTGAACTGTTGAACAAACCTATGCTGTTTCAAAATCTGAAGAAAAATGTTATCTTTTTACCAATAAATTAATTCAGGATTTCTTGACAAAAGGATACAAGTTTTTACATATTAGTTCTGTTCAAGTTGCTGTCTAACCTTTAACTAGGAAAGGCATCAACACTTCTATTCTAATATGTTTACGAGATGCTCGTTTTAATAATTTTGAAACTAGTACTCTTGATATAATTCAATCCTCCTTGTATGAGGGACCTGTTCATTTTGATTATTTTCTTGATATTACAATTGCTCTGGATGATCCTCATATAATTAAATCTTTGACTTTACATATTTCAACTTCTGGCTATGACATGTTAGAAGGAAGCAAACCTCTTGCTCTTATTTACAAGATTTATTATCGTCTTTTAAAAACGAATTTAAATCCAAAAGCTATTTCACAACCAACTGCGGGTAAAACTCTTCTTATTCAAAGTTCTACTCTAGATGCCAATGTCCAGGTTCCAAAGATAATTTTCTGGAAAGATGTTATTTTTCCTAATGAATGGATTTTAGAAAATGAAGTTTCCCCTGCTAGAAATATTCCTACTGATTGTAACTTAGATTATATTCAACAATTTTTGGATGGAATTGTTAAAATTAGTTTTGACCAGACTAGTACTCCAAACTTAAGAAGATATTCTTTTGTGCGGTCTAGATCATCTCTTGTTGGTTTTAGTTATGAAATTTCAGTACGGAGAGATAAAAAACTCTAACAATTTCTGGAAGATTCAGCTAAAACAGCTTAACCAAACCTTGATTTACTTGTTAATCCTAATTTAAAATTGAAAGGACTCACGACGTCTTCTCAGATTACTTCTACTTATTATTCTGCTAAGGATGCTCAGATATTCAAGGATAAGTCTGTAAAGGAAAAAGCTGATAAAGATGAAGACGCTTCATCTTTGGCTCCCATAGCTTCGGATATGGTAGCTCCTATCCATCCTATTGATCACAGTCTTACTATTTTAAATGCACATTTTAAATATGATTTAGTTGCTCTTTTCAATGAATATAATTTAAAAGAAAACCGTGATAAGCAAAAAACTTATCATGTTACTTTTTCTGACTCTGAGAAACTCCGTGTTAAAAGAAAATAGAAAGAGAAAATGAATGTCTTGCAAAGGCACATTCTTTTCTTTAATTTTCTTGAAAATCATTACGTTTCAAAAAATAGTTTAAATATTGTTAAAACTGATTTTGTAAAAAAAAAAGGCAAAATGGTGATTCAATCTAGTCACCCACCTTTAGATACAATCCTTATTGGTCATAAAGGAATTGAAATACCTACTTCTCCCTTTAAAATCTCTCAAACTGTGTCCCGTGATCCAAACGAAGATAAGATTTTAAATGAACAAAAAAGATTATTCATCAACACAATTTTGTAGACCTTGCTCTTCACACGATCGGACAACAGTTAGATAGAATTGAAGAAAAAACAGAGAAACCTATTTTTGTTTCATCTTCTAACCCTATTTTAAAAAATTTTGAAAATCCTTTGGTTTACCCAAAAAATCAGTCAAAATCTATTTCTAAAACTATTGAAAAATCTTTGATTATTTTACCTCAGAAACGGCCAAAAATTCATTCTAAAGATACCCAAGCCAAAACCTTAGATAAAATAAATCAAATGCTCTCTGATCTTAAGAAATAATAACTTTCTACCAGTGCCTTAAATGGCAATGGATCATAAATTGTTCTTATTGAAACCATAGAAGAATCATCTGATAATGAGTCTTATGTTGCCAAAGAGATTGATTTACTTGAAAAGAATTTTCATATTTTGATTTAACACTTGAAATTGCCAGATTGTCTTCAAAAGGACCAAAGCCAATGATTCTAATGAAGAACTGGTATTCCAGGCCTACTCCTCCTGATTTAGGATTCGAATAAAAAGTTTTTTAAACTCAATCTTCTTATTCTGCTGATAAAATTTACAAATGGAATATTGATAGATTGTCTAAACAAGAAATCCTCAATACCATGAGTAAAATGTCTTTAGTTGCCAATGCTTACATTAATAACAATATCCGTCAACCTAATATTGTTCTGATTTTAATCAATAGTTTTTCTGGTGTTTTGCATCATTGGTGAAATAAACATATTACCGATGACACTAAGACAACCATTCAGAACACTGTGAAGTGTAATAAAGAAGGGTTGCCTGCTTTTTATGAAACTATTGGGATGACTCATACTGATGGTGTTAATACTTTGATTTACACTATTATTAAACATTTCATTGGTACTCCTTCCAACGTTACCAACCGTATTTCTGACTATTTGAATAATTTATGATGTCATATAATGTCTGATTATAGATGGTATCAAGATTTTTTTATTTTTAGACTAATGCTCCGTGACGATAGTCATAAGCCTTACTAAAAAGAGAAATTTATTGATAGTTTACCTCGTTTATTTGCTCATAAAGTCAATGATGAACTTACTGATATCTCAGGATTTCTTAATTATGATAATTACACCTATGTGATATTTTCAGCATAATTAAGAAACTTGGTATTGGTATGTGCAATGATCAAAGAATGCTTCGTGAACAGTTGAAGAATAGCAAGAAAGCCAAATATGAAATGGGTACTTTTTGTGAACAATATGGCCTTCCTTTTGTTGCTCCATTTAGACAAAAGTTTTAAAATTTTACTAAGTTTTCTAAACCTCACAGGGAAATAAGGAGAAAATCCGTAATGATTTTTATAAAAAAATCTTCTAAAAAAGCTTTTTCCAAAAATAAGTCTTTTTTTAAGAAAAAGAATTTTTTAAAAGAAAATTGTTATAATTGTGGCAAATTTGGACATTTTACTGATAAATTTTTCAAGAAGCTCAATAAACTAAAAAAGAAGCTTAATCAGTTGAATATTAATGTCAATGATCAAGAATAATTACTTCTAAAAACACATTCTACTTCATCAGCTGATATTCATGAGTTTAGTTCTAGTGATTCAGAATATCACTCTGAAACTAAATCTATTAATTCTCCTAATATCAAGCTTGGTTGCAATTGCAATGATTCTTATTGTAAAACTTTGAATAAAATAATTAATGTTTTATCCAAAGTTGAAGAACAAAAAAATCTTTTATTATAGTATATTATAATATATCACTATAGTTTAAAATATAATATATCACTATAGCCTATAATACAATTATCACTATATATTATAAGATACTATAATATATTGTCACTATAGTATTATATACTATAATATACTATTATATATATTATATAATATACTATGTAGTATATTAAAACTGAAAAACCAGACCGGAACCTGTAAAATCAGAAATACCGGTTTAGGGGATAACCAGTGTGGAATTATGTGCTTGAAAATGCAAAACCGGTGTATACCGGTTTGGTCCCAAATTTTGTCTAAAACTAGATCAAACCGGACCGGTTACACCCCTAACTACAACTTTGGTGCAATAAACGACAAGATCTTTGATTTTTAGTGCTGTTACTGCTAGCGATTTGACTAGGTATTGCTACTGTATAGATGTTTTGTTTTGTTGGTGAAAATATTGGGTAGCAATTGGTTTATGAACTCTTTTGTTAGTGCAAATGTTGGTGGAAATGTTGCTAAATGTGTATTTGTAAAAATCAGATCAAATGTTGCTAAATGTTAATGCAAATATATTGTGTATTTATTGAATGTTGGTGGAAACGTTGTTGAATAGTTTATGATAGGCATTTTGTAGAGATTAAATAGATATTTGCAAAATATTAAAAAAATTATTATTATTTTAACTTTAAGATGGTTAGTCTAATGTGGATCTATATCTCTATTGATTTGGACTTTAGTCAAAAGCTCTAATTTTAATCAAAATTTAGACTTGACAATAGTTAGATCATTCTCAATGCTCTTAACATCTAAATATATCTAAATTTATCTTAAATGAATTTTATACAACGTACTTATTATCTTAATTCACTATTATTTAGAAAAAAAAAAACTCAATTCATTTCGGATAAACTCAGGCTGTGTTTAAATGTTGAACTGAGTTGAGTTGAGATAATAAAATATTGTTAGAATATTATTTTTTAGTATTATTATTATTTTAAAATTTAAAAAAATTAAATTATTTATTATATTTTATATTAAAATTTAAAAAAATTATAATGATAAGTTGAATTAAATTGAGTTAGATCGAAGATCCAAACTAAGCCACGTGCAAACCAAATTAATCAAGAATTGACTTCGTCGTGCACCTTTTCACCGAATGCTGTGCTTATTTTTCCACAGCTTATCAGTGTAGGGAGGGGTCCGCCTGGTTTTTATCTTGTCTTTTGGTGATGTCACACTGGTCTAACTTGAAGGCTTCACCCTTATCATAGCTAGCTTGAATTTACAAAAATTTAGAACAAAAAACAAATAACGTTAAGATACATTACTGCATTTTCTACAGTACTCCATTTGTCATTAATGTGCCATAAAATATAATTAATGTGTTATTTTGTAAGACCTTTTATTAAAAAAAAAATGTAATAAACTTAGTAATAAAAGAAATAGTATTTAAGTTGTATGCTTGAAGGGGAATTAGACAGTAGTATCCAAAATATCTAGATCTCACAATTGTGAACTGTTCAGTACTTCACCGAGATAGAGAAGCTTCTGCCTCTCTTCCTCCATGGCTCTGAGAGATTTCTGGCCTCCAGGGTCTTTGTTTTTGTTCCTCTTTTGGTAAGCATAATTATGCTTATTTCATGTGAGAGTTGCTACGAACGGCCCCAGTTAACTAGTCTCGCGGTGCACAGTGAGTTACATCTCTTTTTTACTTTCTTTTGTAGTTACTCGTATCTTTGTTTTTCTTCGTCATCTCATGGTGCGCTGCGGGGTTAATTTACCCAGGCCGTTCCCTAGACTTTTTCATTTCATATATATCCACAAAGATCTTTCTCTCCTCTCGTAAACTTGTACATGTGATTGACTAATTTCTTTACGTGTTCAGTTCCATCTTCGAATCACATCACTCTTTCCTGTATAAATTTAAATCTGCCTTCAACCACTTCTAAGGGTCTGAAAATTACTCTGATTTGATTTCCAAGCCGTGCTTACACTTTCTTCCTCTCCCAACCCTTTTAAATGCTATTTCCGACTGCCTCGATCAATCTTGTACCAAACAGTGGCCAAGATGCTTAGATTTTTCTCCGTGTTAGTCTTCCTTTCAATCCCAGTTTCATCCCAGCATACCGAGCTCTTCTTTCGGGGATTCAAAGATGTGGGCACCAACAACTTTACCTTAGACGGAAGCGCTGAGATCCAGAAATCCGGCATTCTTCAGTTAACCAACGACACCGGTCGGTTGATGGGCCACGCCTTCTTTAACTCGCCGTTTCGGTTCAAGAACTCTAGCACTGGTAAAGCTCTATCTTTCTCCACCTCGTTTGCTTTTGCTATTGTCCCCGAGTATCCTAAGCTCGGAGGCCATGGCCTCGCTTTCGCAATCGCCACGTCCAAGAAACTAAATGCTCTGCCTCGGCAGTACCTCGGTCTCCTTAATTCCAGCGACATCGGGAATTTCTCTAATCATCTCTTCGCTGTTGAATTCGACACTGTCCAAGACCTCGAGTTCGGAGACATAAACGACAACCATGTTGGCATCGACATCGATAGCTTAGAATCCAACTCTTCCGCCCCCGCAGCATATTTTACTAGCGATTCAACCAAACAAGATCTTAATCTCAAGAGCGGGAGTGCTATTCTAGCTTGGATCGACTACAATTCAGCTGAAAATGTCCTCAGCGTTTCGGTTTCCCCATTTTCTTCAAAACCCAGTAAGCCACTCTTGTCACTTAAAGTAGATCTCTCGCAGATCTTTCAAGAATTTATGTTCGTTGGGTTCTCTGCTTCGACGGGTTTGCTCGCTAGCTCACACAGCATCTTGGGCTGGAGCTTCAAGATCAACGGGCAAGCAGCAGCCCTTGATCTCTCTTCTCTACCGTCACTACCAGGACCCAAGAAGAAGCACACAGCTCTTTTAGTAGGGGCTTATGTTTCAGCTGTCGTTCTTTTACTATCCTCCATCTCCGCTGCCTTTTACCTGTTCAGGAAGATAAAGAACGCCGACGTAATCGAGGATTGGGAACTTGAACTTGGGCCACATCGTTACTCTTATCAAGAACTGAAGAAAGCAACCAAACGTTTCCGAGACAGAGAGCTACTTGGTCGAGGTGGGTTCGGTCGAGTTTACAAAGGGACGCTTCCAAACTCGAAGATCCAAGTTGCGGTGAAGAGAGTCTCGCACGATTCTAAACAGGGTCTGCGGGAATTCGTGGCGGAAATAGCCAGCATCGGTCGGCTTCGTCATCGGAATTTGGTTCAGTTATTGGGCTGGTGTCGCAGACGAGGCGATCTTCTTCTAGTGTATGATTTCATGGCCAATGGGAGCTTAGACAAGTTCTTGTTCGATGAGCCAATAACAGTTCTCGATTGGGAGCAAAGGTTGAAGATCATAAAGGATGTCGCTTCTGGGCTTCTGTACTTACACGAGGGCTATGAACAGGTCGTGATTCACAGAGATGTAAAGGCTAGCAATGTGTTGCTAGACAGTGAACTCAACGGGAGACTAGGCGATTTTGGGCTTGCTAAACTGTACGAGCACGGATCGAACCCCAGCACGACCCGGGTGGTGGGAACTTTAGGATATCTTGCACCAGAGCTGCCTAGAACAGGCAAGGCCACGACAAGCTCGGATGTGTTCGCATTTGGTGCATTGTTGCTTGAGGTTGCCTGTGGCCGGAGGCCCACTGAGCAGAACGCAACGCCCGAGGAGTTAGTTCTGGTGGATTGGGTCTGGGACAGATTCATAGAAGGGAAGGTCCTTGATGTGATAGACCCTAAGCTGAATGGAAAGTACGAGGAGGCTGAGGTGGTGATGGTGCTGAAGTTGGGGCTCATGTGCTCAAGCAACACGCCAATGGCACGGCCAAGCATGCGGCAAGTGGTGAGGTATTTGGAAGGAGAGATTGAAATCTCGGACAACTTGAAAGCGCCAGGCGAGTACGTTAAAGGAGGCATGGGTCATGTTGCAGAGGGTTTCGATGATTTTGTGCACTCGTTTCCGTCTACGTCCGTTGATCGATCGAGTTCGGACATATTCACGAGGAACAGAGAGATGGATGCTAGTTTTGCTTCTTTCTCTACTTCTCCTCTCACCCTTCTCAGTGGCAGAGGAGAAACTGGGTAGCTTAAATAATTGTGATCATCAGGAAATAAGTTCATAATTAATGTTCATTATAGTTTTTCATAATTTCCTTCCTTATTATTGCACTCTGAGTTCTCTCAAAACCCTAATTCCTCAGGGAGGAGGAGGGACCTTCTCTCTGTTTTTCTTTTTTCTTTTTTTTTTTTTAAATTCTAGTAGGAGGGAAGTTTCAATATATATTTGGATTTTAGATTTTATCAATTTCAAATTTCACTTATATTTAGATGATAAAAAAATTTCGAATTATAGAAATAATAAATGAATACTGAAATGGAAAGGAATTTGTACGTGGCAATGGCACCCAATTATCAAGAAGACATTACATAGATACGGTGCTAGCTAGCTAGAAAAGTCTTAAAAATCACAAAGTCGTTGGCGTTGTGGAGTCGTGCGAAAGGTGATGATAATGTCCGTGAGTGGGTGTTGTACGTTGTCTCGTTTAGCTGGATGCAATGTCCCATTTTTTCTCCCAAAATGCAATGAGAACTTAGGGCATTCGCTTCATCAAAATTATTTTTAAAATTTGGTAAAAATTTCATATTTTTTATAAATCAAAAACCTATCTTACCATAACCTAATATTGAATTAGTTATTGAATTTATTAAAATAATAATATAATATTATTTTTTAATAAAAATATTTTTATTTTTATTTTCATATTTTACAATTATACTAATCATATATTAATTAATAATTTAATTTGATTCTGACATTACAAAACGGTTGGAGATTAAACATAAATAAAAAAGATTTCTAAAGATTAAAAGTGAATAAAAAATAGATTTGGTGGGTAAGCAGTAATCTTTCAAATTTGAAGAAATCCATCTATTTACTGTAGCTTAAAGCTTTCCACTTATCTCTTTAACTAATTCAATACAGTTTTATTTTGATGAAATTGATCATAATTTATATTTAATTAGACTTTTGATGAAGTCAGAACCAATATTCCTATTTTATGCTAATTCAAAGCAAACAAACAAATCTAATCGGTAATTGCGTCTTGACATTCAAACCAAAATGTCGCCAACTACCTACAACTACTATATCTTTGTGACAAAACACGATGATGATTTTAGACCAAAAAAACTCCAAATTTCTGGCTCATGATGTACATCATGAAACACGACTTATGATCACTCGCCAACTATTTCATGACTGAAAGCTTTGGCATGTCTTCCATTATAAGGAACCGTGTAGCACAGGTTACTTTTACAAGCAAACGCACGAATAGACCATATTACCCGTATCCCGTATGGCTGGTATTATATATATATATATATATATATATATATATATATATATACTAGTAAATGGTAACGTGCACTGCACGTTTGCCCTGTGACCAATTTTATTATGTTTCAAATTTTTAAGTACTATAAATGAACAGTGGAGACAGTCTAAAACTACAACGAAAAATCATAATAACTGATCATGTTTTATTCTTAAAAAGTTAACTTCTTTGCACGTATACAAAGAAAAAGAAAATTAAGTTGGCTTGTTTGCAAGAGTTTAATTGTAGACTATTTGTGTTTATTGCATAATGTTGGTTACCCATTTCAATATATCATGAAACCTCTGATTCTAACCAACAATACAAACTCTACTACAAACAGAATAATTGGTTCAAAGGATAATAAACTTGATGGTGGGGAAATTGAAGTGCCATGTGAATCTCCTAAAATTGAAGAATGTATTAAAGATATACCAATTCCTTAGGAACCTGATGATGGTAGTATCGAGAAATCTCAGAATATCCAAGTGGATGATGATGATACGATTGAGGAGCTAAAGTTGAGAATGGAGTTTAATTTCCTTAAAGATTTAGTAAGTTATTATAAATAATATGGTTATGGGAGAAAACATTTTTAAATTATTAGTAAGTTATTTAGTAAGTTATTATTAGTAAGTTTTTAAATTTTCAAATAAAATATAATAAACATTTCAATTTTTTAAAATTTTAAAATAATAATAACAATAATAATAAATAATGTTCTAACAATATTTTATTTAACTTTTAATTTTTATCTCAACTAATCTCATCTAAATTTAATATCCAACCTTAAAAAAAAGAAAAAAAAAACCTTAACTCACCTAATCGGCAAAAGAGCAAATGCATAAGAGAATCGGATTTTATGAGAAAAATAGAAAAAAAAAAGAGTAATTGATGAACAATTGTGTACTGAACATGTGTCTAGTTACAAATATATAAAAATAAAAAATTGATAGCAAATAAGAAATGAGAAAGTGAAGAAATTTTTTTAAACAAAGTTAAAACAAATCATGGGTTTATATAACTTGAGGTAAACCTACTATAAACTTAACAGAAATGATAAATCCATATAAGTTTGTGTTTTATTTAGTTATATAACGCAAAAGTTTAATAAAGGCTGCAAGCGAAAAAATGATGTTTATTACAATTTGAAAATTAAAATTAATGTTAATGATAATTTTGTTAGGTTTCTATATAAAAAAAGATGGGGTAAATTCATTTGGTTATGAGAGAAAACATTTTTAAATTACGGATTGTACTGAAAAATTATTGAAAAAAAAAATTGTTTTAATTTTATCTTCTTTATGAGAAAATAATTTGTTAGTAATTATGAAACATTTATTCATAGATATGTAAAAAAAAAAATTCCAACATTATATAAATTATCAGAAAAGGAAAAAATTAAAAATGTATTCTAAACTATATTATTCTGCACTACAAATAATGTTAAATCATTGCGTTATTCCAAAGGCAGTTTAGTTTTTAGTTTAAGAATGTAAACCAAATCATTTTAATTTACTTTAAAAAAGTTTTGATAACCTTTTTTAATATTATTAAAATAGAAGCACTATAAGAAATAATAACAACGAAAAACATTAATTTATTTAACATTTTCGACCTTGGTTAAATAAAATAGTAATAATGATATATTATATTTTTAAATTATTAAGAAATTATAATTTATTTCCTTATGAAAATTTGTAATTATACCAAGCAACCTACTATTATTACTCTTAATAATTATGGTTGGATGTGTATGTTGTATATTTATTATTTCCAAAATAAAAATATAATGTGTTAATTTTAAAATTCAAAACTATAGTGGTAAGTATTAAATAATTTAATCATATATTTTATAAAGTCTTATCCTTTACATTTTAAAAAAAAATTAAACAAATTATAGTACATTAGAAACTGTAAATCTATCTCAAATAGTGTAATTAATTTCAGATTAATTAATAAACTATTCAATTTATCTAGAAATGAAAAAGAAATATATTTAAGTTTATTTCTTAATAAATCATTAAACAAAAATTATTACTAAAAGGGAAGAATTAGATTTATACTAAAATTTAATAGTTCAATTCGATATTTAGATAATTCAAAATTAAAGGAAATAAAATGTTGCACAACATTAAAATTTAATTTTTAAGATTTTGATTTTTTATTAAAATTTTATGAAAACTTGGTATCAAATTGGAAAAAAAAAAATACTATAGTCCAATTGTAAAGCTCAACTGATTTATAATGTTACTCATTTTTCACATCTAAAACCTAAAAGCAATGTTATATCTTTCTTCCGATAAGGATAAAAAAAATTTTTTTTTTTTTTATTTTTTAGACGTTTAAACATTAAAAAAATTTCACAATATCATTAAAAATATTTTTTTATAATAATGAAATGAAATGAGATGAATTGATAGTGTTTCTATAGGGGCAAAATAGGAAAAATATTATTGGACTAAACACTGTTCATGCCCGAATCGCACGGTGGCTTATATCGGCTCGCGGCGGTTAACGGCTGCAGGAGAGGGGCTGAGATTGGAAGGGGAGGGGCGACGGACGGAGGCGAAGAGAATGGACCGGACGGTGTTGGCCACGCCGGCTTGCGGCGGCGCACTGGAGGGGACGAAGAAATGGGTCGGCAGCGGCTTCGATTCGCTCGCGGCGGTTAACGGCGGCACGATAGGAGCTGAAATTTCAAGGGGAGGGACGACTGACGGAGGCGAAGAGAATCGCCGGGGTCGTGTTGGTCACGCCGGCGTCCGGCGGCGCACTGCGGGAGACGAACCGAACGGGGGAGGGGGAGTGGCAAAACGGAAATTTTGGAATAGTAGCAGGGGCAAAATGGGAAGAATACAGGGACAAAACGGGAATTGAGAAATAAAAGCAGGGGCAAAACGGGAAAAAAAAAGTTAGACGAAAACACTGTTGATAACGCATTCGCGCTTTATATATTAGTAGATAGATATATAAATATGTCACGTTCGGTCAATTTCATATCATTGAGAAACGAAGTAAGCATAAATGAGTTTAAGTCAAACTAATTAACTTAATAAAACATAACTAATAAACAGATTAATTGGTGAAATCCGTAATTTATCGGTATAATTTGAATAATTCTATTTTTAAATTGTATAAATATATAATATTATATTTTTTATTTTAATATTAATATTTAACTACGTTATATCTCAAACTATTAAATGGTTTTGTTAATATGTAATTTTATTTTATGAAAATAATACTTTTCGTTTATGTTATAGGTTTAGATATTGATAATAAAATATTTTATTATAAATCTAATTGTAATTATGAATTATTTATATAGTTATCTTTATATTATATATGAAATTATATTAATTAAGTTAAAAAATAAATTTACAGATAAATTAATCCTATTTATATGAAACGAGATAAAAAAAAAAGTTAGAGCAGGTTAAATATATACATGATTAAGAACTTTTAATTCTCAACGGAAACATGAATGCCTCTTTGAGACAGTTCATTGAAAAATAATTTATTTAAAAATGAAGGGTTTATGGGGTTTTTATGGTATGACCCACAGAGTTGAATTGTCAATGGTTTTTGAAAGATACTGCTTTTATTTCAAATTTTCCTCAAAAGACGACCAAGTTTCACTGTAAGCAGGATGGGTTACTTGAAGACATGGTCCAACATTAATTAAAATTCAATGTCTTTTTGAAATTTCTTTTTAAGCATAATGTGAGGGGATTCGGACAAAGACAAAAGAGTTTTGCCCCCGCGGGAATGAAAATAATCAGATGTTTTAAGTAACTTAATTTAATTTAAAAGTTAAATTTTAAATTTTTTAAATTAAATTCTATCATGGCATAATAATTTTAAATAATAATAATAATTATAATATGTAACCACTCAAATCAAGATTAATTTAACAAGATTAGTATGAATTTTAAATCAAGGAAGAGGATTGGAATATAACAGCTCAAAGATTGGACGACATTATTTTTTCATATCTTTATAAAATTTTAAAACATAATTGAAAAAATTGAGAAATCGTTGCAACTATTATTATTATTATTATTATTATTATTATATATTTTTTACAATAAAGACGTGAGATTCTTACAAATGTATCGAAAGCGATGATGACAATCTTGCTTGGATTTATTGAGGTCAGTAAATTCGTCTCCATACAGTCGGTGTTGAGGGTCAAGATTCCTTCTTTGCCGCTGATTAATTATCTAGAAGGATTTGAAAAAGAGCACGACTGATCCGTAAGCAGGATATATTTTGGAAAGAATAATACATTTCCTTGTATTTGAGATCTGTATAAATACATACAAGTATAGCTGTACAATGAAATGGAAAGATAAGATTTTAGGAACTACAAATCTGTACAACGGTTACAAGGGAGCTGGACTACATTAATCACGTTGGAGACAGCAGCAGAAAATTATGCAATTTGAGATGGCAATATTTCCAAGGTTGATTTTTGTCCATTATCACTTATACACCCCCACAAGATGGACAAGCCGTCAAGGACGCCAATCTTGGACCTGAGTAAATGAAATCGAGCTTTGGGAAGAGCTTTTGTGAGGAGATCAGCAAATTGATCATGAGTGGAAACATGACGAACATCAAGCAGGCCTTTGTTCACATAATCTTTGACAAAATGAAGATCAATGGCAATGTGCTTCATTCTAGAGTGCATTACTGGATTCAGACTGAGTTGAGTTGCCCCGATGTTGTCACATAATATTAGCGGAGGTTTGGAGAGTGGTAAATGAAGCTCAGTCAGTAAGGATGTGAGCCAAGCAATTTCTGAAGTTGTAGCAGCAAGTGCCCGATACTCAGCTTCGGTTGACGAACAAGCAATGGCCCGTTGCTTGCGAGTGCTCCATGAGATTAAATTGTCACCAAGAAAAATAAGATAAGCAGTGGTGCTGGACCTATCATCAAAGTTGTCTGCCCAATCGGCGTCGGAGTAGGCCTGTAGCGTTGATGCACTGGTGCAAGTGAGATAAATCCCATGATGGATGGTGTGTTTGAGATATCGGAGGATTCGTTTAGCTGCAGTCCAATGAGTAGCAGTTGGTTGGTGCATGAATTGAGCTAGTTTGTTGACTGAGAAGGCGATGTCTGGTCGGGTGAATGAGAGATATTGAAGTGCTCCAATGACTTGTCTGTATTGAGTGGCATCAGTAAGAGAGGAGCCATCGCTGAGCTTGAGAGTGATACTGGTGCTCTGAGGGGTTTGGACATCTTTGGCACCTTCCATCTTGTGAATGATCTCATGAACAAGTACGGTGCTGCTGCCAGTAATAAGGAGGTCATCAACGTAGACCAGGAAGTACATAGTGTGGCCATCTGCATGATAAATGAATAATGAAGAGTCCGATTTAGACTGACTGAAGTTCAGATCAAGAAGAGCACCTTTGAGCTCATTGTACCACGCACGAAGGGCTTGTTTTAAGCCATAGATGGACTTTTTTAACTTGTAAACATAGTTGGGAAAATTGGTGTCAATAAAGCCATGGGGCAGCGCCATGAAGACATCTTCCTCGAGAGTGCCATGGAGGAAAGCGTTGTTAACGTCGAGCTGGCGAATGGGCCAGCGATGCATAAGAGCAATGGAGAGGATTGTTCGAATAGTGATAGGCTTAACGACTGGACTAAAAGTTGTCGTGTAGTCAAGACAAGGCCGTTGATGAAAACCTTTTGCAACAAGGCGAGCTTTGTATCGGTCTATGCTACTGTTGGGCTTTCTCTTTATTCGGAAGACCCACTTACACCCAATTCGATTTTGAGAGGGTTGAGGAGGAACTAAGTCCCATGTACCATGCTTAACCAAGGCTGTAAATTCTTGTGACATGGCGTGGCGCCATTGAGGATGTTTTAGTGCTTGACTGACACAAGTTGGTTCAAGAGTGTCGGGAAGTGGGTGTTTGGTGACAAGGTACATGTGTTTAGGCTTGTAAATGTTATTCATAGATCTAGTGATAATCCTAGGAGGGGGTGCGGGTGCGGGTGCAGCAGGTGAAGAGGACAGAGGAGTATTATCAGGGGGAAGAGAGAGTATACCTGGTGATGACGATGGTGCATCTGGTTGTGCAGGAGGGTGAAGTACTTCAGGCAATGTGAGAGATTGAGGCACTTGAATCATTGGTGGGACTTGTGGGATAGATCCAAAAACTTCCACAGCAGCATGTGATTGTGGATTGCTGTCAGGAGCAATAGAAAACTGACTATCAGTAGAGTTGGAGGTGATAGGAAAGGTGTGTTCATCGAACACAACATGACGGGAAAGATAAAGATGATGGGTCTTGATAACGAGACATTTGTAAGCACTTTGAGTGAGGGAGTAGCCGAGAAAAACACAAGGGGTGGATTTACTATCGAGTTTGCTGTTGTTATATGGTTTGAGCCATGGATAGCAAAGACAACCAAATGTGCGAATCTTGAGATAATTTGGTGGACGAAGAGTGAGTGATTTAAAAGGAGTTTTGCCGTGTAAGAGAGGGGTGGGCATTCGGTTAATTAGATAACATGCTGCCTCAAAAGCAAAAGACTAGTAGGATAATGGAAGTTTAGAATGATGAAGAAGAGTAAGACCAGTTTCAACTAAATGGCGATGACGACGTTCAGAGACACCATTGTGTTGGGGTGTGTGAGGAGGGGTTGTAAGGCTGGTGATGCCATGTTTAGCGAGGAAGGGACGGAGTTTGAGATAGTCACCACCATTATCAGTATAGATGTTTGATGGTGGTGGCAAACTGATTGGAGATGTAATCATGAAGATTAATGAAAACACTTTCAACATCAGATTTTTGCTTGAGAGGATAGAACCAAGTGAACTTTGTAAAATGATCAATGAAAAGAACATAAAACCGATAACCATTGATGGATTTAATAGAAGATGGACCCCAGACATCTGAGTAAACTAATTCAAATGGCTGAGAGCTTGTCAAAGATGAAATAAAGAAAGGTTGCTTGTGACTTTTATTACATTGACAGGAAACACAAAGGCTTTTCTTTGTAACAGAGGATTTTTCTAGAGGTAAGTCAAATGATCGAACAACTTGGGTGACAACTTTGGTGGAGGGATGACCCAGTCGTGAATGCCAGCCATCAAGAGAGGTGCGAACCCCAACAAATGCCACTGGTGGTTTGCGCAAGACATGAGCTGACTGAGGCATGTAGTAGATGCCATCCTCACATTTGCCTTGAAGTAGATGCACCCCCATGCTCAGATCCTTCACAGAGAAAGAGAAGGGATTAAATTCTACAGAGCAATTGTTAGAGGAGGTAATTTATGAACAGAGATAAGATTACGGTGAATAGAAGGAACACACAGAAGATCTATAAGAGCAAAGGTTTTGGAAGAAGTGGAGAGATTGGTGGAACCAACGTGTGTGACATTCAAACTTGTGCCATCCCCAATGACAACCTTGTCAAGTCCTTCATATTCAGAGTGCATAGACATGTTTTGAAGTTCAGAGGTGATATTATGAGATGCCCCAGAGTCAAGCATCCAACGGTTGGTGGCAAGTTGAGGCATGATAGTACAGTTGGCTTGTGCTAACACACGACGAAGCTTGTGACATTCAGTCACAGTATGATCATTGAAGCCACAAAAATGACAAGTTTTGCCTGGTTGGCGGCTTCTTTGAGCAGAGTCAGCAGAGGAGTTGTCAGTGGACTTGGACTGAGAAGGGCCACCAGAATTGCCAGACCGAGAGTAGGCTTGCTTCTTGTCAGTCTTTTGAGAAGAACAATTATTGTACCTAGTAGTGTAAATTTAAACCGGTAAACCGATCCGAACTGGACTGGACCAGTTTTGAACCGGTTCGGTCCGGAACCGGTTTTTATATTTCATAAACCAGCCGAAACCGGTTCGGTTCCGGTTTTGGGATTTTTCGGACCGGACCGGTTGATAAAATATATATATAAAAAATAATTTTTTATATATAAGTTGTATATATATTAATATATAAGTTTTATATATAATTTATAATTATATGTGAAATATATATATAATATAATTATATATCATATATAAAATAATTTCATATTATAATTTATAAATTATAACATAAAATGTTAATTTTAAATATAAACATTTGTAATTTGTTTGATCATATGCTATTAATATAATTATATATAAGATAATGTTATTATAAACTAAAAGTTTAATCTTAAAAATGAAAATGTAATTGATCATGTATTATATAGCTATACTAATATATAATTTATAACTAATACTAATATATACTAATATATAGCTATCTAATAGTCTAATATTATATTAATGTCAAATTTATATTTTAAAAAAATCAAAAAACCCGACCGGACCGAAAACCGGTAAAACTGAAAGTACCGGTTTATGAGGGTAATCGGTGTTTAATCGGTTTTGAAAAATGCAAAACCGGTCATACCGGTTCAGTCCAAGATTTTGTCTAAAACCGGACCGAACCGGACCGGTTACACCCCTAATTGTACCTGCGTTGAGAGATATTAGCTGTAATAACAGGAGGGTTGGAAGCATGTTCCAGACGCTTCAAGTAGTACTCATGGCCAAGGAACAGGTCATGAAGTTCTTTAAAGGTGAGAGAGGTTGCACGAGTGCGAATTTGAGCAACAATCTCGCGGTATTCCAATCCAAGACCATTGAGAATGTATAGCGTAAGATCGTCATTTGTGACAGGGGCATCAATGAGTGCTAACTCATCTGCTATGTGTTTCACAGAGTGAAGAAATTCTGTGATGGACCGTGACCCTCGTTGAAGAAGAGTGGGGTCCTCCTTGAGTTGCATAACTCGGGTGCGGGAACGACTGGCATAGAGTCGGGTGAGGGTCTTCCAAACTTCCATGGACGTCTCAACATTAGCAATATGAGAGACAACACCCTCAGAAACATCGGCAAGGATGGCGTTGAGTAGGAGCTTGTCCTGCCGTATCCAATGAGAATATGCAGCCTTAACAGCGGCCTGATCATTGGTAGAGACACCATTGAGAGAAGGACAGGAGAGAATACCATCAAGATACCCCATAAGGTCATAACCAATGAGTAAGGATTCAAACTGACATCGCCAGGCAGGAAAGTTGGTGGGTGTCAGTTTATGAGGAAGCTGAGCAGCAGCGTTTACAGCAATTAGAGGCGTAGAGTTTTGAGGATTGGAAGAAACAGGGATGTTGTTGGAGGCCATAGCAAAGAGGATCTACTCGTTGGAGCTTTTGGAAGCTCTGATACCATAAAGATGATATATTTTGGAAAGAATAATACATTTTGTTGTATTTGAGATCTGTATAAATAGATACAAGTATAGCTGTACAATAAAATGGAAAGACAAGATTTTAGGAACTACAAATCTATACAACGGTTACAAGGGAGTTGGACAACATTAATCACGTTGGAGACAGTAGCAGAAAATCATGCAATTTGAGATGACAATATTTCCAAGGTTGATTTTCGTTTATTATCACTTATAATCCGCACCACACCTGAGCTGGTTTTTTTTTTTTTTTTTTCCCTATAATAGTAATGGAATACCATTATAGCTTTTCCTGTTTACGTTATACAACCCGGCCAGTGCATTTCAAATTTTAGGTTCATCCCGCGTCGCCCCAGCACCCGTGTCGCGTCGCCTGCCCAGCGCCACCCCGCAACGGCCATCCCTTGGCCCAGCGCCACCCACCAACGGCCATCCCTCGGTCCATTTCCATTTTGAGCCCCCTTGTTATTGCTTGTGTACTGAGAGAGGGGACTCCACTAGGTAAATTTACTGAGCGAGGTCATGCTTGATTTCTTCTTTTCCACAAAACTAGACTTTTGTTAACCGCATAAGACCTGTGTTATTTACTTCCATACCTCCATCACTTGTGGGCCATCCGAACACCATTAACTGCCAAATCGAAAAACAAATATCAACACTAGCATACGATATGATATTGTTTGGTGGAGATTGTTTTGAAACGGAGAGTAAGATGCTTTCAAAAATCTGTTTATTTGTAAGCATTTTTAGTGCTCCCTTTATGGCTGATTTTGGTCTTGAGTTGCTTCTGTGTTTGAAAGAAGTTTAAAGATACCGTACTTAGGTTCCTAGTGGTAACTTGGGTAAGATCAGTTTGAGATTTATATTGTTAAGGTCAAGCGTTGATTTGAACTTGTTACGGGCGGGAAAGGCCACTCATAGTTTGGTTGTTGTGAGCAACTTGTGCGAGGAATTATCAGTGAATACAGCAATATTGTCCATGGATTGGAAGTTGTGTAGTCTGGAATATGCAAGATTGCTATTCGAGGAAATGCCCGAGAAGGACTGTGTTGTTTGGAATATATTGATTGGAGAATATTCTAAAAATGGGTACCCCAGAAATCCATTGAAATATTGCAGTGTATGGTAAGAACAGGGGTTAGAGCTGATTTGTTCACAGCACTTCCTATGATTTCTTCAATCACACAGTTGAAGTCTATTGGGTGGGGCAAGCAATTGCATGGTTATGTAATAAGAAATGGTTCAAACTATCAAGTATCAGTTCGTAATTCTCTCATTAACATGTACTGTGAGTGTGCCCATTTAAGTTCAGCTAGGAAGATCTTCGATTCATTGATACACAAGACTGGTTTCATGGAGCACAATCATTATATAGATGTATAGATGTATTTATATAGATCTTCGATATGTGACTAATATCAATAGATGTATTTATATATATAAATGAACCTTCCTAAGCAAAACGTCCAAATGGATGTTTTGGTATTCATGAGTTCAATTTTTGCAAGTTTTTTGAGGTATCGTTTTCCTTCATTTCTTTAGGTATATATATTTATTTTAATTTCTTGGGTTGAGAAGTTCTGGACTTCAAAAAAACTCTAAATAGATTCTTTATAACAGAATTAGGTAGATTCCTTATAACATAAATGTTGAGGTGTAGTATTCTTGCATTTCTGATTTGCATTTGAGCTGGTCCCTCTAGAAGCATCTCCTTGGTTCTGATCTAAGCAGAGGAAATCACTCACTGCCTTAACAATCTAGTTTCATTCATTTCTGGTGCTAATAATTTATTCATCTAGTATTTTCCATTTAAATTTAATTCTACTGCCAGTTTTGGCCGATACAATGCATTGTAGGGACTACACCACTAGAGCTGTTATTGCTACAAGGGTCATAACAGAGGAAACACTTCTTAATTATCATTATTTCCATTGTAGCATTTCACTTACTATCTGCATCTAAAGGCCTTGTTTCTCAATTGCAGAGATACCCTGTGGTGGGCATATTGATAAGGCACGATTTCATGCCGGAGCACATATTAAGCTTGCACCCTATGCTGGTAAGGAGCCGAGGGAAAAGATTATGATTTCGGTTCCCACCTTTGAGTACATTATTTTAGAGCACCTCAACAAGCATTAAAGCTTAATTATGAGATTCAGGTGGGGAAAGGATCCGAGATCTCTCCAAAGCTGTAGAGGGCCAGATGAGGACAAATAATTTTTTTTTATATCATCAAATTTTATACATTAGATGATGCAATGAACGAAGTGTATGCTTCATGAACCATTAGTTGTGATAATTCTCAATGTTACGGGAAAATAAATTATGAATGCCCACTTTTGGGAAGTTTTTATCTTCTAGAGGTTAGAGCATTGCCTGGATGATGATCAGGTTGATAGAATAAAGTGCAATCTTTTATTTTCAATTTTGATTCTTGATGGCCAAGGTTACTGGTAGCACATTAATAAATCTCTCTTAGTCCCTTTCATCATTCAAGTAAAACATTCAAGGCCGTCATGACTAACATAGAAACAAAGGAGGTTAAAACAAAGGAGGTTAAGGGGTAAAATTTTGTTTCCCTTGAACCCATATTCTCGTTCTCCACTTCCTGCCTTTCCATGGAAAGTGTCTCCATGACACCATTCTCGATTCTTATATGACATGTTGCAAAGTTCGAGGGAAGCAAAATTCTTATACATTCTCGACTCTACATGACAGCATAGCAAAGTTCAAGAAGCAAATGTTCTAGTTGCATTTCCTTTTGATACTTGTCATAATGAGGCACTGCTTTGAGATGAGAAGTTGAAAAAAAATAAACATCTTTGTATGTGTTCAAGAATTAAGAATAAAGCAAAGAACAAAAAAAGTAAGATTATTCAAAGGAAAAATCTACTTTGTCGTGTGAGTGCTGAAGAAAACACAATTGATTTACAAATGACAACTCCCAAATTGCAATCAATGAACTCTCCTTGCACTCTTAAGATAGGCTGCCCTAATTGCCCACCACTGTTCTCCCACTGATTTCATGTTTGGGCAATCAACTCGAATAGGTGCCGCATAGTAGAAGAAAACATTTTCATAGAATCATAAGTACCTCTGAATCGATGACTTCCTCCAAAATGTAAACGACATCTTCCGATTCCGCTGGTTTCTCGTTCATAATCCAAACCACCTCCGACCACACCCCTTAACAGAAATGCAAGCTCCATTAATAACAAAGGCCCACCTGTATAGATTTGTTTTTTTTTTAAATGTCTAAAATTTTCCTAAATAGTTCGTTTTTTTTCCCAAGGACCAAACAGGAAAGTAACAACGCAAAAGAGTACCAGAAAGAGAGAGCTTGTGTGAAACCAAGAGCACAGGCTTCGAATTCATGAAATCGAGAGGATTTGGTGTTGCGCTACTGACTTGAGCGGCTGAGAAAATCTAAGTGCTCGTATCCTTTTCTTCTCTAAAATCGTTCGTAATACTATTGATACAGCTATTGCTACTAGTACTAGTAGTACTGGTGATGTAAGAATCGAACGACGTTCTCATGAAGAAAACCATTGAAGTGGAAAGTGAAAACAGTGCCAGAATCATCAGTGGCCACCGCTTTTTCTGAATCGCCAACACCCAAGCGCCCTGCTTCCTCATTCTTGGGGACCTCGTCTTCCTTCGGACTGAGGTCAAAAGTGCTTGGTCAGCGGCTTGGACTGGAATAGCTGACGTGCTTGGGGTCGGGGTGAGGTTGAAGACGAAGCTGCATAGAGCCTTGAGGCTTGGGGTCAGGGGCTTGAACAAGGGTCCCAGGTGAGGTTGAAGACGAATCTGCACAAAGCCGTCCCAAGTGAGGTTGAAGACAAAACTACACAGAGCCTAAGGTGGGGAACTGAGGGTTGAGCCTTGTGAGGTGGGGTTTGAAGACGAAGCCTCCTGGGTGGGAAATTTCAAAAGGAAAAGAAAAGAGGAGGTGTTTTTTCGAAGAGTAATGCTATACGGAAGCCACTGTAGTGGTGCACATTTTGCACTCACTACGTGGCTTCTTCTCCTCCTTTTTTTTTTTTTTATCTCTCATCCTCTATGCTCTCGTCTCTCTCACCGGCTTTTTCTCTCTCATCACTCTTTCTCTCTCGCTCGCTTTCTCTCTTTCTCTCATCACTCTGTCTCTCTTTCTCTCATCACTCTCTCTCTCTCTCGCCGCTCTCTCTCTCTCTCTCTCTCCTCACTCTCTCTTTCTCTCTCTTTCTCTCATCACTCTCGCTCTCTCTGTCTCATCTCTCTGCAACTCTCTCTCTCTCATCGTCCGCATCACTTGACTTTAACTTTAAATTTAGTGAGGACATGTAATGTGTGTAATGGTTTCTCCCAAACAGTGGCTTCTAACAAGATTATTTCTTTTTCAAATGAGAATCGTGTGATGGGGAGGGTGCCACGTAAGGTGTGCAAAATGGCTGATCCGACAATGGCGGATGCGAATAGTTTTCTTTTGAGAAAGATGATTTTAAATAAAAATAAATATAGAGAGCAGCCACTGTTGATAGAAGCCGTTTTTACACACATGACGTGGCATCATCTAGACCACACATCTCCATAATTTAATTTACTATCCGACTGAGAGAGAAGCTTGAGAATGAAAAAGAGTGATGAGAGAGAAACCGAGAATGAGAGAGAGAGAGCAGGCGAGAGAGAGAGAGAAAATATGAGAGAGAGAGAGAGATGCGAGAGAGAGAGAGATGAGAGAGAGCGATGAGAGAGAGAGAGCGAAAGTGAGAGATGAGTGATGAGATAGAGAGAGATGCGAGAGAGAGAGAGAGAGCAGGTAAGAGTGAAAAATAAAATAAAATGAAAGACCCATATGTAGCCACGTAGTGAGTGTAAAGTGTGCACTACTACAATGACTGCTATGTAGCACTACTCTTTAAATAAAAGTTAGAAATTAAATAAAATATTAGTTTTTTATATTATTATTATTTTAGTATTTGAAAAAACTAAATTATTTATTATATTTTGTATGAAAATTTGAAAAAATTATAATAATGAGATGAGATACTTTTACTATCCAAACAAGGTCTTAGTTCAAAGTTGTACCTATTTCGTATGTCACCGATCGAAACTTGACATTGCAATGCACTTCACGCAAATGCGGAGGCTATGCTTATATGTTAAAATCATCTCAATTTATCTTAAATCAATTATTGATGGTATTCATTAATTTTTCAACTTTTAATAAAAAGTTAAATACATCTCAATCTATTTCATAAATTCAAACATATATATCAACCTATTTACATTTTAAAGTATCTCAATGGGACCCACAAAATACTATTATTCACAGATAAACTAAGATAATCTGAGATTGTCTCAGCATCCAAACACAGTCTGAGAAGACAGAAAACGTACAATACAAGTGGACTAGAATTTTCACAAGTCTGAATATTTGCTTATTTTACAGTCTAAGTCAAACTGTTATGATTGCACTTCTACATCACTTAAAAGGCTACTAGAGTCCCCTAAAACAATTCGACACTTTAAGATCAAGAACTCAAGATGGTTGCTCTAGGAAATTATAGAGAGATGTGATAGGCTTTAATTTGTACGGCCACTTTTTCTACACTTTCTTGATTAACTTATGTAAAACGCTCATTTATAGAGTTGTCTAACGGGGGTGGTCAATCATCTAACTTGAACTTAACTAGTACTAGTGGTGAGGAGTTAATTAATTGCTCGTTTCCCGGCCATGTAGACATAACATGGGTAATGGGGTACCCACTACTAAGAGCATTGGCCAAGTCTAAATTTTGACTAGAATTTGAGGTTTTGGCTACAACCAAAACTTTTGGAGAGGTTCATCCATATTGGACTAGCCATCCTAAAGTAAAAAAAGTAATATAATATTATATATTTTAATAATATTTAAAAAATTCAATATTTTGTAAATGCACTTGTATTTAATATTAATACAATTTTGAATTAATATTAAATTTTAATATTAAAAGAGAGCGATAGTTGGATGGAAAAATCATAAAATATAGATTTGGTCCTTCTACAGTGACTCTCTAAATATGACTAAGGGCCCTAAATTACTGTAGTTCAAAGTTCCACAAATATGCCTTTGACTAGCCATTGTCAATGCTCTAACATCTCTCACTTGTCCACAATGGGTACTATGCCCACTAACAATATCCTTCTGATCTCTCAATAATTATCTTTCATACAGAAAATGAAGCCCGCAACTTGACGAGAAAGAAAAGATTATGAGTACTATATTAAGTCACCATTTTACTAACATAGTACATCACTCATAATATCTCGTCTATCTCTCCCAACTATTTGATCCACTAGGTCAAGGGTTTTTAATTTCTCGCGAGTTTATAACTCAAAACAATTCTTGATCTAATGTCATATAATATGCTCATGATTATGTCGAATAAAAACAACATAATCGCCCGGACTATGAGTTATAAAATAACAAGTAAGAACCGAAACAATCTTCCTTAGACACTTGTGTCAATTCAATTAGACTTGATTACTTTTTTAGACATGCTCGACGAGACCGTATCATTTGTGGCCCCAAGAAACATGCTAAAGTAAAAACATCGAGTTTTCATCTCATGACATTGTTCATTCAAGGGCATGGGAATATATCATTTATTGATTCATTAGGGTTTACATAGTGATAAAATAGCCTCATATGGTTGTTTATAGCACATACAGTATGAATGCATGTTTCGGCAGAACTCCCACTTAATTTGGCATGTTATATTCAAACGCCGTAGGAATTTTAGTCAAATTGCCACAAAAGCACCCTAAGTTGAGTGTCTTAGCACAATCACTCATCTAGTACCTGCCTAAGATCTCATATTATGCTTTAATCAGGTTTCATGAAGTTGTGCAAATATTTCATATACTACTCTTGTAAGTCTCATCTTAGACAAGCTAAGCCAGCATTTTTTAAATTTATCTTGAATTCTTCCAAAGCACCAAGATGTTTACTTGCTCGTTTTCCAAGCGCCAAAGTAATCAATTTGTATCATCTTACTCACTATTCCAATGCCAAGATGATCATCCGTGTGATTGGACTGATCTTTGCCAAGTGACATCTTTATAATGTGTGATTTTCAGTTAGTATCAATTAGCTTATAATATGAGATAAAAACAATAATCTTATTGATGCAATAGATCCTAATAGTGTCAAATCTATTACTATATATAAAAGCCAAGTACGGATTTTCCAACGTGCCCTTTGGTTTTAGAACATGCAGTACTTTCAGTTTTAAACCATTGCACCAATGATCATTGTGATGTCTTCTGCCTGGAACGACTTTTCAATTTTTTGCACTTTCGAACTCTTCTCCTTTTATATAATCCGTAAAATCTCTCAGAAACCTACGCATATTCATCGCAAGACAATCATACATAAACACAACACACAAGCACAAGGATCGACGCCACCAACGAAGTCTCCTTCTCCATCCATTTCTCTAGCGACTTGACCGACCATTTCTCTGCCATTTCATCTTTGACTTCAAAGTCTTCCGAAGGGCATTGTTTGCAATGCACTATACAAAAATCTGTATATAAACTCAACGAGCAAAAGGCTTCAGAATTCACAAAGAGGTTCTCTCTATTTGCCACCGAGATAGAGTCTTTTTCATCAAAGTTTTTATACCATATGCAGAGGTAGATTCTTGAAGAAGCACATCGTCTGTCAAAACTGAGTTCAAATTTCCCACCTTTAGATTCCAGCCTGTCGATCGCTGTAAGAGACTGACCTGCTGAAATTGTATCACCTATAAGGGAGAAACATGCTTTGTGGTAGAAAAATGTTAGAAGCAGGTTGAAGAACAAAGAAATGCCATGACGGGGCAATATTGGTACCCATTCCTCGCTAACAACCGCAGAGAGTAATTACAGCAAAAAGAAAAAGAAGAATAATGATGCTAGAATCAAGAATGTACGAATATAGTAGAGATCTTCGGCCTTCGTTAATGAGAAAGTTGGATTCCGTCAAATCTACTTTATACAAAATAATTAAATTATGACTTATATCAAATTATGTTAATTTATAAATTTATTTTTATAACAATTATTTCTTTCATAAATATTTTAATAAATATTCATATATTAGTAGTAATTGGTTGGAACTTTTAGGTTTACTTTCATAATTAATTCATATTTGCCGCATCAACGGGCAGGTTAATATTACAAGTAGTGGTACTCTGAGTTTGTTGAGCCACGCCAGCATCGTATTTAATATTCATGTAGTAGAATGTGCTTGTTCATCGACATTAATTCCTTTTAAGGTTGAAGTGGCCAAAATAAATCAAGATTGGTGTTCACCTAGTGCTAATAAATAATAAGAGGGAGCACATGGAGAGCAATGTCAATTATGACGGCCAAAATAATTTTAATTTTGTAGTTCTTATCATTTAATTTTAATCATTACGAGATTCCACTTAATATTTAACGGGAGATGCATTAGAAAAAGGAAAAGTTTTCTTGCAAGCGAGTTCGCGTACCAAATCGCGGATCAATGCTGACATATAAGACATTCATTTAATAAAATGGTACAAATTGAAGATAGAAATAATTTTTATAAGACAGAAGACATTTTCTTGTCTTAAAATTTATTTTATTTTATTTTTCTTTTCAATAATAAAAAATTATGTCAGCATTGGTACACAGTTTGGTGCACCAAACTGCTTGTACCTAGCAAAACTCAATAGAAAATGAGACTAGAATTATTGACTCTTTCAAAAATTTTTTCCTTTCCTTCCCAGGATATAAAAGATTCTAAATTTAAAATTAAAATCAACTCGATAAATCTAAGAGATATTTTTGCAGCGGAAATCATTAAATTAAATTAAAAGTCTTTTTACAAAAAGTTGACTTTCATACATGACATGAAAATGGGCCTAGACTTCTGTCACTTCTCCTTTAGGCCATGTCTGCTTTGACTCTTCTTCCTCGTTTTGTCCCTAAAAGGGGAGGGACATACATAAAAACTAAAGTGAATTAAATACTCAGTAAGTATTATTTCATACTGTAAAAATATACTAACATGGGTTTTCATTCATGCATCTATCATTCCTGTATATACTTTACATAAAACAATCATTTCATTTGAAAACATTACGGTTTGGTTTGGGTAGTGAAAGTGTTTGAGAATATTTGTAAATAGTAGTGAAAAAGTAATAATAGAATATTAAATAGTAGTAAAAAGTAGGTGAAAAGTAATGAATAGTAAAAAAAGTAGATAAAAAGTAATAATAAAGTAAAAAATAGTAGTAAGAGTGTTTGAGAGTAACTGAGGTATTCTCGGTACCCAAACAAGGCCTACAAGGTGGGGTTTTTTTTTAAAGGGTTTTCATTCCATAAAACGTTCCCACACCTTGTACATTCATTCATAAGGAAACTAAAAATCATTCATGCATTCATTCACTCTTTTTTCACTTTTCCTTTGACCTGTACACACTATTACGTCCAGTGTATTGGGGTTAGCGGTCTTTTGGACCAAGATTCCGCCCGTGGCAACAAATTGGAATTCCATTTCAGTCAAAGGGTAACACTGGGTGCACTACCAGTATTACTTATCCGGCATTGTAATCTGCCTATGCCTTTAGTACCATCATTCATTCATTCAGTCCTTTCATTTTCATTTCTTTTATTTATTAGTCCATTTCATTTCATAAACATCGTTTAAAAGGCATAAGCATAAGCATCATCAGTAAACATCATTTCATAGCATTCCTTAAACATATTTTCATAGCATCATTTAAAATTCATTCCATAACCTTATTTAAACACACTTTCATCGCATCATTTAAACATCATTTAAAAACATCAAGCATAAACCTCAACATTTCATTTCATGAAAATAAGGACAATAGCTACCACGTATAATATGCATTCGCATACATACAACTATTACTTTAGGTGCATAAATAAGGTTTGTCAAATAGGGCATTTACTTACATATACCTTTAAGCATTAATACTTAGCGTACTTTTATAAAACATCATTTCATTTCATACAACATCATAAAGAGAAATATTTCATTTTCATTTTCATATCATTAGAAAACTGTTGTAGAATGTCGCAAGTGCATGAAATCGTAACAAATAATATAGTGATAAAGTAGGATGTCGAGCCCACGAGAACTATTTACCTATTAACTATTGAAATTATTCTAATTCTAACTTATTTAAAAATTAAGAAAACTGGTGGATCTTGAATTTTAAAAAAAGAATAAAAACATTTGAAATTAAATCAACAAATGAAGACTTTACCAAATACTAGGTGGTTTGGATTCAAAATTCATTTCAACTCATCTCATCTCATCATTATAACTTTTTCAAATTCTCATATAAAATATAATAAACAATTTAACTTTCTCAAATCCCAAAACAATAATAATATTAAAAAATAATATTCTAACAATATTTTATTTTATTATTTACAAACTATCTCAACTTATCTTTGAATCCGAACCATTATCAAGTTCCTGAACTGTAGTGCAGTTCATCTTTAAACTGCTCTCAGCATCCAAACACATGGTTTATACCGTTTGAATCCAGTTCAAAATTGAGTTCATCGTGGGGCTAGGTAACTGACAAATATTAAGTGCATCTGACACGGTTTTCCATCTCTCTCATGGGCACTACACGGCTGGCGCTATACTGTCATACTGCTGCATACTTGCTTATTACTTTAGGCTGTAGTTTATTATTTTTGCATTCTGGCACAGTGCCATTTGTACAAAAAGTTTTTATTTTTTGGGCTAGCAGTGAGAATGAATGTCTAGTGAATAGTTGGACCCATTCATTTCTACAATTTTCTATAAATATATCTAAACTCATCTTAACATCCAAACATACCTAAACTCATCTTAAGTGGACCCCCACAAACTTCATTCAATCATCTCATCTTACTAATATTCATAAAAAACTCAACTCAATCTCCAAATGTAGCCTAAGGCATCCGACTCACCTAACCAATCAAATCTCAAATCCTAACCATACAATTAATCAATTATCATCATATTTGACGGCAAAATATTGTAACTTATCTAAGACCCTCTCTCGAGTAGAATTATAATTACCCAACAAACGATAACCCGCGATATGTCTATGTGAATTTAAAAGCACTTGAGCACATTAAGATTAATAATATTTCACATAAAAGTCGCGTAAATCACGTTGGCACATTCTTGTCTTTCATTCAATTCATGGCATATATCATACAAAGCTACACTACATGCATTATCTCTCAAATTAACACGCACAACAAATCACTCAATTATTGGCCAGATAATTAAAATGATTAAACTCAATGGTGTATACTCAAAAGGAATAATAAAATTATGATCACATAAAAATAAAATTTGGAATTGTCATGGAATGGCTACATTGTAGCCATAGCAATAGAAATTAGATTATAATAGAATCAAAACAAACTATAATAACTCTAGAATTAATTATGAAAATTGTACAAAGAGCAGATGAAAGAGTTAAGAAGGAAATTGTATGTAGATCAACAAGCTCGTTGACAAATTCCAATTCGGACTCCGTCTTCTTCTTCTTTTTCCAATTTTTGAATTCCTCTTCAATGGTGAAAAACTACTTTTCACAAGCCTCTTCAAATTTCTCTTATTTTCTTCCTTCCTCAAAAACCATTTCTCCCATTTTTCCCAAAACAGGATTCTCAATTCAACAGTTTTTCGACCTCTGATTTCACGCTCCATTTTCTCTATTAAGATGTTGGTTTTGGGGAAAGTCTTCAAAATGGAAGTTGTAGGATTTCTCCTAGCTTTCTGACGACACCGAGAATGCCCTTATTGGAGTTCTCTAGCAAAAGTTGTATTCCAAATACTGAAGGATATTTCAGGAAATTCGAGAAAGAAACGTTTTCTATTCTCTTGATGACTCCTTCAATTTATTTATTCCTAAACAAAACTAAATAAAATAAATAAAAACTCTAATAAATAAGAAAATTAAACACAAACTAACAAAAAATTAAGAGTAAAAGTATGACAAAACTTATATAGAAATTAAGCACATCAAAAGCTCTAAAAGAGTATGAACATAATATTTAAATGGACTCCATACTATATTCATTTCATGCAGTCCATTCATGTGTGTGTCAGATGACAACCTACATGCATACATAACCTTAACATCATTTCATTTTCAAGTGCATAAATAACTAAACTTAAAAAATACATAAACTTCTATTCACTAGGACTTCCTTCACTTAGACACACTCTACTATCCAATTCTATTTCCTATGCTTTCCTTCATCATGCTTCTTAAATTCTCAAACCCATAGATGAGACCTATTTGAGGTCACATTTCCAACACAATATTCTACTTCAAGTGCTTATCCTTCAAAGTGAACCTCCATGATCCACTTTAAAGTTAAGACACATTATCCCCTTCATCATACTCTGCCTATCAAACCATCCATTCCGATGTATAACTTGAACCAACCAAGTTATACAACTCAACTCTAGTCAATATATACATCTCTTCCTTCATTCATGTATAACCTAACCAACACTTCATCGTAATCTTATCTAAGTGTAATATACAACCATAAACCAACTCTGAGGGTTAAACATCGTGTATTCATACTTAAGACTGATTATCCATTACATATGGTAAATCTGTCTGGCACATGCGTTCAACCAAATTATACATGTACCCTACCCCTTTTATTACCTAAGATCAACATATAATCCACTAAACACCCGCTTGTCTAAACAAGCTTCATTCACCTGACACTAACATCCAACTCAAACACATACGATCATCACGCTCCACAGTCTTCCCCAACCTTCACAATCCCAGCACTTCACTTGACATTATGCCATTTTAAAAACTAAACAACTATCCCAACACTTTACACAATTCCCAACCACTTCCAAACTGCACCGTGATCCCATCACTTCCTAACACGTCACACATCAAAACTCTACATTTAACCCTCGTCACTTCATAGAACACTGCCATAACACCAACTATGTCACACTTGCACAACAAATTTGCACTTCAAACTACTCAGTCACATCACAAACTACTCCATAACACTATTCACAGTAATCCCAACACTTCACCTCACAATCCACACTGCATAACAACCACATCACTTCACACTACACAACTTCACACTCCACAACAACAGCACAATCGACAATGCCGTTCAAGCTTTACAATAAAATAACTATTGATAGAAAGGAATAGGAATTATACCATGCGTCAAGGTTGACTCATTGCGTTGCATGCTATCAGGTAAGGCCTCGTGGCGTCAAAAGCCATAGGTTTGGGTGGTGACTGCCCCTTGGTGGTCACTTCCATGACCCAAAACAGGGGCTATTTTGGAGGGGTTGGATTTAGGGTTTCTCATATAGGGGTAGTGGGGCATGGTGGTAGAGCTCAGGGCGGTGTGAGGTGGTTAAGCAGCGGTGGTCGTGGGTGGCCAGGGCTGTGGCTGAAGGCTGTGCCTAGATTGATCTAACGGTGGAAATTAAACACAGATAAGAAACTAACTGACAGTAAGAAAGTAAAATAGAAATATAATGAGACTAATTTAAAACCCAACTTAAGTTCCAAAAATATAATCTTTCATCATAAAATAAAATGATGAGTTTTATAAATATTTCTAAGAGAAATAAAAGCATATAAATAATAGAGTTTTTAACATAAAATGAAATAATGAATATTCAATAATACTCTTAAAGAACTAAAATTATTTAGTAAAACTATATTATTTTCGGGGCTTCAAAATATAAAAAGGTTACTTGAAAATTAGGCTTGGTTCAATAATACTAAAACTACTCCATTGAAAATAATTTTGGACATTTAAAATATTTCGAGAATTTTAAAATATTTGGCTCGCTTTAAAAAAAAATCACCTACTAATTTTGAAATACAACTTTGAGATTTAAAAAGCAAAGGCGAGACTCATGAGCAATCGAGAGAAAAATGAGCGATTGGACACAATTTACTAGATCAAATCATTTATATTTAGTTTCTCAAGAAATATTTTTCTTTTCTTGTAATATGTTGTTGTTGTACCTATAAATGGATTTATTGAGATTCTCCATTGCTATTTTACAATTTTGAAGGAAAAAAAAAAAAGAGAGGAGCTTGCAAAGTGGTATTATTTTAAAAAAATATGTAAACCAAGGGATTGGTACATTTAAGAAAAAACAAGAGGATTCTTTGTTTTATATATATATATATAAATATATATATTATGATAACAAAAAGAGGGGTTAATCCAAACCCTCTCTCTCTTCGACCCACGAAAATCTTGACCTCACACCGTAAACCCTCACTGGAGGGGAATTACTCCTTCTCCTCCTCCTCAACCGCAAATTAGTTTGTTTTTCAGTTTCTTTTTCGAGCCTGTTTCCAATTTTCTTTTGTTTTTTGTTTTTTTCTTTTCTTTTTCCACTAGATAATACCCATGGAATAGAACTTGTCACTTAGTGAGTAAGATGAAGAGCTCATCACAGATCTCTCCTCATACCGCCGATTAGTTGGTAAGCTAATCTATTTAACCATCACCAGGCCAGACTTGGCATATTCAATGCAAGTGTTGAGATGGACAAGCCAAGAACATCACACTTAGACCACACTTAGACGTAGTGCATAAGATATTGAGATATCTTAAACAGTCTCAACAACAATGAATACTGTTGTAAGCTAATAACAAAATCCAACTAAGTGCATTTCGTGATGTAGATTGGACGCGATGTAGGGATACTCGATGATCTGTCACTGGATATTGTATTTTATTTGGAGAATCAACCACTTCTTGGAGAACTAAAAAGCAAATCACTATCTCACGTTCCTCAGTTGAAGTAGAATATAGAGCCATGGCCTCCACTTGCTGCAAAATCACTTGGTTAAAGCAACTCTTGTTAGATCTTAATGCATCACATCCGAAACAAGTCAGATGATATTGTGACAATCAGGCGGCCATTCACTTTGCCTCAAACCATGTGTTATATGAACAAACAAAATATATAGAGATCAACTGTCACATCATTCAAGAAAATATTCATAATGGAATCATCGAAACATTCCATGTGTCATAAAATCAACAACTAGCTGATTTGTTCACCAAAGCATTGGGCTCAGTACAATTTCAGTACCTTCTCTTCAAGTTGGTTGCCATCAATATCCACTCCAATATGAGGGGGAGTGTTAAGGAAGGTGAACAACAATTAAGGGATTTGCACGTGCATATTGAGGAAAAGGATCAAGCAACTGCCATGATTGATAAGCATCAATGTGAAAAGAATTCATATTCTTTCCAAATAGAATCATCGTGATTTTGGTTGACAATATACTCTTTTGTTCATTCCCAATCAACTGCTGTAATTTTGGATCATGCTCTCATATGCTTGTATTTAAATAGAGAAGACAATACATGTAAATTCAATCACAAATTAATACAAATTTATCATTTTTCTACTTCTCAATTATTTCTTTCTTGTTTGACCTTCAATTCTTACAATAGACAATAAAAGTGTGGTTGTGGAGGCAATAGGGAAGAGAAGAAGTTGGATATGCACATGAGGGATAATGGGATTGGTGACATGTGAGTTTTTTGAAGGAGGGAGAATTGATGCACCAGATCCACACACGCCAATGTTAGCACATGTGGTTCATACACATTGCATGGTGGTGGCCAGCCGTGTTGAAAAGAGTACGACAGGAGGAAGACGCATGATTGACATGTGGTAGGTTCTGGTGGTCGGAGGGCAACACATTGGCATAAAAAATCATCATACCCTAAATATGTAAGCAAAAAACAACATTAAGGAGGGGGCAGGAAAGGACCGCCCCCAACAGTGCACTCTAGTGGAGGGCTTTTGAGAGAAGGGAGGCTATGGAGAAAGATTCTTAGGCTTCGTTTGTATCCTTGGATGAGCTTAGCTCATCTCAGTTGGGTTCTGTTTTAAACCTATCTTAACATCCAAACACGCAAACTCATCTTAGACACACCAACTCAAGCAGACTTACATTGTTCCATGATGAAACATGTCACTGACAAACCTCATTTCTAACTTCCTCTCTCTCTTTCTCAGCTTTAGTGATGATAGAAACACCTCTCTCTCTCTCTCTCGTCCTTCTTCTTCTCCAAACGTTTTGTAATTAAAATAAAATATATTACTCTTCTCCACGGCTTGGTTAAAATTAAAATATTTTTTTAATTTTTTGTTAGAAATTTCATGTAAGAAACCATGTGCATACAAAAAGTAATAAGGAATTATTTTTTACATGCATTGAGGGAATTTATATTTAATTTATGTTATTTATTACTAAAAGATTTAATAAATTAATTATTTAATCATTGGTGGGACCCATACATTTTTCAACGTCCCATAAACACATATAAACTCATCTTAGAGCACTGCATTTGACTTGCCAACTGCTAGTCCAAGTCTAAAATATAGATAATTTTTGCCAAAATGACATGCATTGGACTCATAAAAAATGTTTAGCTTAAGTTTTGAGTTACAGTAATTCTAAAATCCTCTCCAAATTTGGAGAGGCACTTTCATCCATCAACCCATATTTTATTCCCAAGTAATCAACAACGGTAATCAATTTCCCACACTTTCTCTTTCATTTTCTCTTTATTTTTCTCTTCTCTCTCCCTTTCCCACCCTTCCTCTCGAGTTCGACACCCTTTCTCTCCCTTTCTCTCAAGCCCGACAACTTCCTCTCTCTTTCTCTCGTAAAGCTTCATCCAGCCATGGATTTCTCTTCTTTTCTCTATTTTTTTTCGTTTCGTTCTCCCGTTCTCTCTCCATCTAGCCATTATTCTTTCGTTGGCTTGGGTGAATGACCAAACAACAACCCTTTGTGTTTGTTCTACACCAACAATCGGCAGCTAGCTTCTTTCTAGCCCATGCTATGACGCCTTCTGAGGAACTTCGATCCAAAGCCTAGACTACCTCTTCGAGACTGTGTTTTTCGGTTTGAATATATGCAAAGGTAAAAGTTTCTGAAATTTCTATTTGATCTTACTTGATTTTGTGCTGATCTTTGCTGTTGTTGGTTGTATTTTGCCAAGTTTAGTGGTTGCATTTTAGTGATTGTCTTTTAGGTTTTGATTTTGTGATCAGAAAACAAAATTTGTCATGAACATGTCCATGTTTTTGTGATCATGACCATGTTTTAGGTTCTGATTTTGTTATCATGTCCATGTTTAGCTATAGAGATTTGTCCTAAACATGTCATGTCCATATTTGCAAAATCCAATTTTCAGCCAAAAAGAACAAGAGTGTAATTACTAGGCAAAGTGGTTTTTATATTAATAGCCGTGGGGTAGAAGTGATTTGAATTTGTATGTTTGAAGAACATATTAGTTTATTGTGTATTTCCAAACAATTCTTTCTAAAATTTGTCAAAGTTCAAAATAAGAAGAAGTTTTCAGATTGCAAGAGAAGTGAATATTAGTGTGCAGTATAGCAAGAATGTTGAGATGGTTATTATTATGATTAACTTGTCAAGTACAAAATCCATGAGTTTAGACTGTTTGTTTCATACCTCAAATTTTGTAAACTTCTTGTTGGGTGCCTTGGGGCAGGTTGCTACTAGATGAAATTTGTCACCAAAATATGCCCTTAGGCCCCTTACTACTACTTTGATGCACTTGATTTTCACTTGGGGGAAAGTATATTGGATGCATTTGCTTATCATCCAAAAGAACTACAGTTTTAGGTCATGCATGATGAAGTGTCAATGCATGACCTAAAGCTTTAGGTTCATGATTGTCACAGCTAAAATATTAAACCAACAATAGATTAGAACAAAAAATATGAGGAGACAACTTTGAATGGTCTTCACATCATTTATTTGTGCACCATCCATAAATTCCATGATTAACAACTTTGAGGTACTTAAATTCCAATATACCTTTGGTGCATATATATAGTCTGCAATATGAGAAGACAGTCTCCCAAAATTATCTGAGCATTTCTCGTTGTTCTTCCCCTCAACCAAAAAATCCAGTTCCTAATGGCCATGGCATCAAAGGCCAAATAAAAATGTAGATAAAAAAGAATATATAAAATACAACTACAACTTTGGTGCATATAAATAGTATGCAATAACCTAAAGCTTTGGTGCATATACAGTCTGCCTATACATAGTCTGTAATAACTAAAGCTTTGGTGCATAGTTTGCATGGCCTAAAGCTTTGGTGTAATAACTACAGCTTTGGTGAATAAACGACATGATTTTTAGTACTACTACTGCTAGCAATTTGACTAGGTATTGCTATTGTGTTTATGTTTTGTTATATTGGTGGAAATGTTGCTAAATGTGTATTTATAAAAATCATATCAAAAGTTGCTGAATGTTGTTGCAAATATATTGTGTATTTGCTGAATGTTGATGAAAATATTGTTGAATAGTTTATGATAGACATTTTGTGGATATTAAATGTGTATTTATAAAATATTAAATTTTTTTTATTAAAATATATAATATAATATTATTATTTTGATTCTGAAAGGATTAATCTAACGTGAATATATATATCACTATTCGTTTGTCCTTTAGCCAAAAACTCAGTTTTAGTCAAAATTTAGATTCAGGCTATTATCAATGTTCTAAATATTCAAATATATCTTAATCAACGTCGAATTGACTTCGTGCACCTTTTCACCGAAAGCTGTGCCTATTTTTCCCAGCTTATCACTGTAGGGAGGGGTCCGCCTGATTTTTATCTTGTCAATTCCACGTTAGACCAGGTTTTTAAGACTAATGTGCCTTAAAATATAATTAATGTGTTATTTTGTAAGACCTTTTATTAAAAAAAAAAATGTAATAAACTTAGTATGAAAAGAAATAGTATTTAAGTTGCATGCATGAAGAATAAAATAGTAGTATCCAAAATATATAAACCTCACAATTGTGAACTGTTCAGTACTTCACCGAGATAGAGAAGCCTATGCCTCTCTTCCTCCATGGGTGTGAGAGATTTCAGGCTTCCAGAGTCTTTGTTTTTGTTCCTATTTTGGTAAAGCATAATCGGATATGCTTGTTTTATATATATATCCACAAAGATTCTCTCTCCTCACTCGTAAACTTTTACATGTGACTGACTAATTGCTGTACGTGTTCAGTTCGTTCTTCGAATCACATCACTCTTTCCTGTCATAAATTTAAATCTGCCTCCAACCACTTTTAATTACTCTGATTTGATTTCGGAGCCGTGCTTACACTTTCTTCCTCTGAGCTCACCCAACCCTTATAAATGCTATTTCCGAATGCCTCGATCGATCTTGTACCAAACAGTGGCCAAGATGCTTAGATTTTTCTCTGTATTTATTTTCCTTTCAATTCCAGTTTCATCCCAACTTACCGAGCTCTTCTTTCGGGGATTCAAAGATGTGGGCACCGACAACCTTACCTTAGACGGCAGCGCTGAGATTCAAAAATCCGGCATTCTTCAGTTAACCAACGACACCGGTCCGTTGATGGGCCACGGCTTCTTTAACTCACCGTTTCGGTTCAAGAACTCTAGTACTGGTAAAGCTCTATCTTTCTCCACCTCGTTTGCTTTTGCTATTGTCCCCGAGTATCCTAAGCTCGGAGGCCATGGCCTCGCTTTCACAATCGCCACCTCCAAGAATCTAAATGCTTCTCCTCGGCAGTACCTCGGTCTCTTTAATTCCAGCAACATCGGGAATTTCTCTAATCATCTCTTCGCTGTTGAATTCGACACCGACCAAGACCTCGAGTTCAGAGACATAAACGACAACCATGTTGGCGTCGACATCGATAGCTTAGAATCCAACGCTTCCGCCGCTGCAGCATATTTCACTAGCGATTCAACCAAACAAGATCTTAACCTCAAGAGCGGGAGTGCTATTCTAGCTTGGATCGACTACAATTCAGCTGAAAATGTCCTCAACGTTTCAGTTTCGCCATTTTCTTCAAAACCCAGTCAGCCACTCTTGTCATTTAAAGTAGATCTCTCGCCGATCCTTCAAGAATTTATGTTCGTTGGGTTCTCTGCTTCGACGGGTTTGCTCGCTAGCTCACACAGCATCTTGGGCTGGAGCTTCAAGATCAACGGGCAAGCAGCAGCCCTTGATCTCTCTTCTCTACCGTCACTACCAGGACCCAAGAAGAAGCACACGGCTCTGTTAGTAGGGGCTTATGTTTCAGCTGTCGTTCTTTTACTATCCGCTGCCTTTTACCTGTTCAGGAAGATAAAGAACGCCGACGTAATCGAGGATTGGGAACTTGAACTTGGGCCACATCGTTACTCTTACCAGGAACTGAAGAAAGCAACCAAACGTTTCCGAGACAGAGAGCTACTTGGTCGAGGTGGGTTCGGTCGAGTTTACAAAGGGACCCTTCCAAACTCGAAGATCCAAGTTGCGGTGAAGAGAGTCTCGCACGATTCCAAACAGGGTCTGCGGGAATTCGTGGCGGAAATAGCCAGCATCGGTCGGCTTCGCCACCGGAATTTGGTTCAGTTATTGGGCTGGTGTCGCAGACGAGGCGATCTTCTTCTAGTGTATGATTTCATGGCCAATGGGAGCTTAGACAAGTTCTTGTTCGATGAGCCAATAACAGTTCTCAATTGGGAGCAAAGGTTGAAGATCATAAAGGATGTCGCTTCTGGGCTTCTGTACTTACACGAGGGCTATGAACAGGTAGTGATTCACAGAGATGTAAAGGCTAGCAATGTGTTGCTAGACAGTGAACTCAACGGGAGACTAGGCGATTTTGGGCTTGCTAGACTGTACGAGCACGGATCGAACCCCAGCACGACCCGGGTGGTGGGAACTTTAGGGTATCTTGCACCAGAGCTGCCTAGAACAGGCAAGGCCACGACAAGCTCGGATGTTTTCGCATTTGGTGCACTGTTGCTTGAGGTTGCCTGTGGCCGGAGGCCCACTGAGCAGAACGCAACGCCCGAGGAGTTAGTTCTGGTTGATTGGGTCTGGGACAGATTCATAGAAGGGAAGGTCCTTGATGTTATAGACCCTAAGCTGAATGGAAAGTATGAGGAGGCTGAGGTGGTGATGGTGCTGAAGTTGGGGCTCATGTGTTCAAGCAACACGCCAATGGCACGGCCAAGCATGCGGCAAGTGGTGAGGTATTTGGAAGGAGAGGTTGAGATCCCGGACAACTTGAAGGCGCCAGGTGAGTACGTTAATGGAGGCAAGGGTCATCTTGCAGAGGGTTTCGATGATTTTGTGCACTCGTTTCCGTCTACGTCCGTTGATCGATCGAGTTCGGGCATATTCACGAGGAACAGAGAGATGCATGCTAGTTTTGCTTCTTGCTCTACTTCTCCTCTCTCCCTTCTCAGTGGCAGAGGAGAAACTGGGTAGCTTAAATAATTGTGATCAGGAAATAAGTTCATAATTAATGTTCATTGTAGTGTTTCATAATTCCCTTCTTCATTATTATTGCACTCCGAGTTCTCTCAAAACCCTAATTCCTGAGGAGGAGGAGGGTTGACCATCTTTCTCTCTCTTTTTTTTTTTTTCCAATTCTAGTAGGAGGGAAGTTTCTATATATATTTTGATTGAGTTTTGCAGCAAATCAGAAAATCACATCATACTCTCTTCACTTATAGCTTTTCAAGATATTTTGTAGATATTTTATATTTGATACGAGGAGTAGAGTAGTAAATAGTAACGAAATTGAAGAAATTTTTTTTTGAATTTTAAATTTTATCAATTTCAAATTTCACTTATATATCGGGTTCAATATTTAGATGTTAAAAAGATTTCGAATTATAGAAATAATAAATGAATACTGAAATGGAAAGGAATTTGTACGTGGCAGTGGGGACCCAATTATCGAGAAGACATTGCTTACATGTGGTGCTAGCTATAGCTAGAAAAGTCTTAAAAATCACGTGCTTCTTTTCTTTGGATGTATACTTCCAAATATGTAGTCGTTGGCGTTGTGGAGTGGTGCGAAAGGTGATGGTAATGTACAAAAAAAAACTCCAAATTTCTGGCTCATGCTTATGATCACTCGCTATCTATTTCATGACTGAAAGCTTTGGCATGTCTTCCATTATAAGGAACCGTGTAGCACAGGTTACTTTTACAAGCAAACGCACGAATAGACCATATTACCTGTATGGCTGGTAATATATATATATATATATATATGTCACGTTCGGTCAATTTCATATCATTAAGAAACGAAGTAAGCCATATTGAGTTTGATATAAATGAATTTAAGTCAAACGGATTAACTTAATAAAACATAACTAATAAATAGATTAATTGCGGATTAATTGGTGAAATCCGTAATCTATCGGTATAATATGAATAAATTTTATTTTTAATATTTGACTCCGTTATATTTCAAACTATTAAACGGTTTTGTTAATATGTAATTTTATTTTATGAAAATAATAGTTTTCGTTTATGTGATAGGTTTGGATATTGATAATAAAATATTTTATTATAAATCTAATTGTAATTATGAATTATTTATATAGTTATCTTTATATTATATATGAAGTAATATTAATTAGTTTAAAAAATAAATTTTCAGATAAATTCAATCTATGAAACGAGATAAAAAAGTTAAGAGCAGGTTAAATATATACATGATTAAGAACTTTTAATTCTCACAGGAGACATGAATTCCTCTTTGAGACAGTTCATTTAAAAATAATTTATTTAAAAATGAAGGGTTTATGGGGTTTTTATGGTATGACCCACAGAGTTGAATTGTCAATGGTTTTTGAAAGATGGTGCTTTTATTTCAACTTTTCCTCAAAAGACGACCAAGTTTCACTGTGAGCAGGATGGGTTACTAGAAGACATGGTCCAACATTAATTTATTCAGTGTATTTTTGAAATTTCTTTTTAAGCATAATGTGAGGGGATCCGGATAAGGACAAAAGAGTTTTGCCCCCGAGGGAATGACACTCTCATGAGGCAACCACACGGCAGTCCCACGTCAGAATGAAAATAATTTTTTTATTTTTTATTTTTTATTTTTTATTTTAAGCTATGAAAAACCACATTTAAGTTTTTAACTAACATAAATTAGGTAATAGATATTATGTAATCAGATGTTTTAAGAAACTTACTTTAATTTAAAAGTTAAGTTTTAAATAATAATAATAATAATAATAGGTAACCACTCAAACCAATAATAATTTAACAAGTAGAGTATGAATTTCAAATAAAAAAAGAGGGTTGGAATATAACATATTATTTTCTTATATCTTTATAGAATTTTGAAACATAATCGAGAAGAATTAAGAAATTGTTGTAACTATTATTATTATTATTATTATTATTATTATTATTATTATTATTATTGTTATATATTTTACAATAAAGACGCGAGATTCCTTCAAATGTATTGAAAGCAATGATGACAATCTTGTTTGGATTGATTGACAAGCTGGTCAGTAAAATGATAGTTGAATGTAGGGGTGATACCCGCATGGTGCGGGGCGGGGGGTACCCTCCCCCGCACCCCGCCCCGCACCATGCGGGGGGTGGGGGTTTTTCCCCCGCCCCCCGCCCCCGGTTGGC
>QEOT01007474.1:47522-69198 GCA_003123785.1 Pterocarya stenoptera
TATAAAATAAAAATTTATATATGGGGAGCGGAGCGGGGGGCGGGGCGGGGCCCCGCTGGGGTCATCCCGCCCCCCGCCCCCGCATGGCCTTCTCCATGCGGGGCGGGGGACCCCGCCCCCGCATGGGTGGAGCGGGGTAGCCCGCCCGCCCATGCGGGGGCGGAGCGGAAGCGGGGCGGGGCAGCGGGGGCGGGGCCCCACTGCCCACCCCTAGTTGAATGATAGTTGTCACCCGTTAACGGCTATGACACAAGTACAGATCTTGGGTTGTCTCTATTGTTGAGAAAATATGGGTTTGAACAATCTTCAATCACTACAGAGAAAAATGCTAACATATTGACTGGTGAATAAAACCTCACAGAAAATCATGGTAGATTCTTTGATACAATGAAGATATCAGTATTCTTAATTTTCGTTTGGAGAGCAAGAAAAAGTAGAGAGAAACAGAGAAGAAAAAACTTTTGTATATTTCTTGATTACTGTATCTGAACATTTGAATTGATATGTATCCTTTACATCAACTAAACCACATCATCAAAATAACCAATTAATTCAATATATCTCATACTTAACTTGTACTCTGTAACAATATCACGCATGCACATCAGCCACGTAATGCCAATATTGTTCCCAATCGAGCTCTAGATCGCTACGACGCAATTCTACTGCCCGCTAACCATTTTTGTTTGCTAGGTTGGGTTGCTCACCTAATCTCGGACTATTCTTGGGGTTGGACCATTTGTTCTTCATGGGCCTTAGTGGCCCACATACTTAACAAAATAAATTGAGCCTCCATTGAAAATATATCGGAAATAAGACAATAGGTGCACACTTATTGATTAGCCCTTGCAAAAGGAAAAAACAGCCTTTGGAACCTAAAAATGACTAATGTTTGAGATGAAATTTCCTTTTAATTAGTTATTCATAAAATTTTTTTGTGATAACATTAAATATTTGATAGATATTATAGAACTCATTAAATGTGTCTGAAATCCTTAAATTTTGATAACAATCTAATTCCAAAAGAATTCGAGGTTGTGTGATTTCGTGAGACAGTTAATGATTGGGGTAGTTTTTTATTTTTTTTTTGAAATCATCATTATGCCTGAGTTTTTTCTCCCTGAAAATTTGGAGTAATTTGCGAGGATTTCAACAACAGAATTCTTCTTTTGCCTTGACGGCATATTTAACCTATTTTATTACCAAAATGGGTTATATAAATAATAGCACAATAATGGGTCTAGCAAACAATACTATACCAAAATTTATCAAAAATCAATAAACCTCAAATCAACTTTAGACTACAATCGACAAAACTACCACTATCAATCGGCATACAAACCAAAATATAATGAGGATCAAGTCTTAATTCTACGATGTCTTTAACCTATGCTACAACCATAATCACCATCCTTATTCCTTTCCTAAGCGTCTTTAGAATCATATGCCTAAACTCTCATACCACCTTTGTAACACCCCAAACCCAAAACCATAAACAGACAGAATTCCGTTTATATTTTTAAAGCTTTCTCCTTGTTTACAAATATATATCAAATAAACAACCTCCAAGTTATTCACAACTATAAAACTATGATCCTCAAAAACTCATTCACAAGTTTGGCTAGAGGTATTACGTTCTAAATAATTACAATACATATACTCCAAGAAAAACTGTAAAATAACTAAAATATGACTATAAGAAAACTCTATGTACAACCAGAACCATCTTCATGCAATGAAACCATCAATCCCCAAAACTTCCAATCTCAAGTGACTAAACCAAGTCCACTATGGAATCTTTGGTTTAAAAGCTATCACTTCAAATGAAGGAACTTTCTACAATTCTGAAAAATATGTGAAATGAAGTGGTGAGTTGCCACATGCTCAGTAAGTAGCAATTTAATGGGGGGAGGATGTGAGAATTGGCAATTTTCTTGATTAAAAAAGAGTGAATAAATTTTCAATAAAATAATGTGAGCAATACAATTTTATCTCAACTAACATATTCAATCAAATATCATATTCAAGACCACATGATTGTAACACCCTGTCTAAAAAGCTCCTTAGGCCTTGATCTTAGTAGCCAGTTAATTAGGAATTAAAATATTGTAGAATAAGAATAGTTTTAGATATTTGAGTTGGCAAGAGGACTGTATACTTTGGGTTTAGTAGAATTATTAGAAGATTCTAGTGTAATATTGATTTTTGAGGAAAATGAAGATTTTTGGATCTTGATTGGTTTAGTAGTATTATTTTGGAGAACTTTTAGTGCTTAATTAATTTTAAAAAATGGTGCCAAGAGGCCAATGTCAGAATGACAAGTGGCATATTGGAGATTTTACCACCTTATTGGGCTAAGTAATTTGTGCAAAAATTTTTGATGGACTTAGGAAGGCCCAAGAGATTGGTTTATTAAGGGCCCAAGCTTTTTGGATATAGAGGCTTAGGAGAGGCAATAAGACCTTAGACCCTACTTGATGGACATAAGACTTTAGGGCTCTAATGTATTAAGGATATGATGGGTTAAGGTTAAGATGTTAAAAAGTCTAGGCCCAACTTGAGCGATATAAAGTTTTAAGCATTTCTTGGAGGACACTAAAAAATAGGCCCAATGAAAAGGACGTAAGGCCATTAGGTTTAACTTAGTAAGAGTAAAGACATTAGGCCCAACTTGATAGACATAAGACTTTAGGTCTCTAATTCTCTAAGGATCTGGTGGGTTAACAATAGGTACCATAAACCCTAGACCAATTTGGGAGTTAAAAGGAAATAGACATTTCTTGTATAACTTTAGAAGTTAAGCCCAAGGTATAGAAGGCTTAAGTCCTTTGGGCCAAATTTGGTGTAGAATGGAGCCATGGCCCAATTAGGTCAAGTCAAACATTTTCAAGCCCATCGTAGTGGATCTTGAGGTTTATTTTCAGCCCTAAAAATCTGAAAATGTGGCCCCTCTCAATTAAGCCCAAGAGCCCATAAGCTATGAACCCACACACTTAGACCTTTTAAGCCTACAAGGCTCAAAGCAATGTTTGAGTTTATTTCACCATTTAACTTGAAAACCCAATACACCATACCATTGGTTTTTTTTAAGCCCAAATCATACCCTAAGTACCCAAATTAAGTTTTGAAAGTTGGCTAAGACCATTAACTATCATACTTGACGTTAGTAAACTTTAAGCCATGCTTTGAAATTTAATTTCGTTTAATATTTTCTTAACCATCTAATTCAAATTTTTCTTGATTGATTGTTTCATTTCATTACTCTTAGATCATATTAAAACCCTAGATAAACCTCCACACATGTCATTAGAGGAAATGACATATCAAACCCCAAACTGCACCAATTGGCACACATGTATACCCTTTGAGTGCATGGACTGATTTGCCCTTAAACCCAATCTTTTTGTGCCTTTTTCTCGAGGGTAATATGGTACTTAAACACCTCATGAGAGCCCTTTAAACCCAGACCAAGCCTTGGACGAGTTTGGTTTCAAGAACCAAACCAGAACATCAAACTGATTGCACCTAGGAAGCTAGTTGATTGTAAACTGATTTGGTTAGGTTTCAACAACCCATTTGCCATGCTTAAGCCACCACCCCATACCACCTCCAACACCACCCAATACCCAAGAGGTCTTCATGGCCATCATGACCATTTGACTTAAGGTATGTTTGGGGGGTGAGATGAGAATTTTATGTTTTTTTTTAGAGTTTAAAATATTATTTTTTAGTTTTGAAATTTGAAAAAGTTGAATTGGGATTTGAAAAATGTGTATTGGGATTTGAAAAAGTTGAATTGTTTATTATATTTTGTATGAAGATTTGAAAAACTTGTAATGATGAGTTGAGATGAGATGAGAATTTTTAAAAATTCTTGACTTTCAAACCTGCCCTTAGTTTTCCCACTGAAATCTGCCCAAGGAAACCACCACTGAATCCCATTTTCTTGTGTATGATGATTTTGTATTTTTATTTTTTTTCTTCTGTACCACGACCAGACCAGCTTTCTTTAGACTCAATGTAGCAACTGTTGAAGTGAAATCATGATAGTTTAGGGCATTGTTTTGGTCTACACAAGATGACACAAGCTGATGGAAGTAAGCTGGAATGACTTGTGCATCTCCCACTTCACCCAATCACCTTGCACCAAGGCCAATGTCTCCTCCCCTCTTGAACCCTATAAATACCTCCATCACTTCCTCATTTCCTCCAAACCTCAGCTCCAAGAGCACTCTTGAGTCTTGAGAACATTTCTTCTCCTTAGTTCAAAACCGGGTCATTAAAAGGTAGTTTGAATGATTAAATAATTTTAAATAGAAATTTTGCCATGGCATGTCTTAAGCATGATTTGATATGATTTATTATTTTCTAAGAATGATTATAGAATGTTTGATTTTTGATTAAAAGTATGTCATGATAGGTTTTAAATCTATCTTATTTTGATCATCAAGTATGAATCGGTTTTGAATAAATTGGAGATTAAGAATAACTTAGCCATGATTAAGTGTTGGAATAAATTTGATTATCTAAGAATTAGCTTTCATTATGTCATTAAAAATTTTAGTGATCATTTGTGATTAAAGAAAATCTCATATGTATGCAATCATAGAGATCAATAATTGAAAATATACTTAGGCATCACCTTGAGTGCATGCCACGGGTTGGGCATGTTTAGGCAAGTTCCACTTTGATTTTTGAAAATCCAAGGGTATATATGGTTTTAAAATGCCAAAAATATGAAATCCATGAATTTGGTTAAATTTGGAGTTTGTTTGTAATTAGTGAAAATTTAAGACCTTAAGGACAATTTTTGAGAATTTAGGGGTATTTTTGTAAATGCTCATTTTTTTTGATTATGAGCATCTTCCTTAGAGGTTCAAATCCTAACATAGTATGAATTTGATTTCAGCCGCTACGATATTTTCAAACTCGGAAAGTTTGTAAGTTGATCTCTAACTTATACCTTGATAGATTATTTATGAATTATTGATAAATATTTTATTCATATTTTAATTATCATTTTGAGCATAAAATATCATGTTATATGATACATTAAGTGCATACTTGCATAACATGTACTATTTTTCACTTTTTTGCATATTGCATTTATAAATATCATTTTTGCATAAAAGCTTGTTACATATGCACATGTTATGAAAAATATTTTTCAAGCATAACATGAAAATAATTTTTTATCACGATCCCAAAGGCTAGGATGGAAAATTATCCTAGTGGAACTCCCCTGTCCACTTTTGAGTGTTTAATAATGGAGTTAACCCCTGGGTTGACGAAGAACAATCAATGAGTTTCCAATCGATTCTTTTTAAAGAACGTCGGAGCGAAGTCGACATGTTATGACACCTAACGCTAGTGGGTATACATGTTATGATTTTTATGATGTTATGGTATATTACCACACGTTATGCTGTTAATTATGAATTGCTAATAATGATGAAAGTTTATAATAAAGTTATGTTTTCAAAAATGATAGTAAAAATGTTTATTGAATGAAAACCTGTGTCTCCATTTTTTCTAAAATGTTAAGAAATTTGGATAGGAGAATGCATACTGATTTTTTTTGCATCTCATGCAATGCATATTTATCATGTTTCATGTTTAATTTATTTTTGTGTAAGTTGGTTGTTTAACTTACTGAAATTTTCACGCCAGACAGAATAAAGATTATTCTACAGGCTACTTTCAATAGATAATTCACAGTAAAGAAAACAAGAGAATCGCCCCAAAAAAAGAGAAAACGTCTCTGTATCGCTAGTCTCAACCCATAAGCTAGGTTGTAATAGTTGAAAATTGACTGTATCAGAATTTTACCAAATATAGCAAAATCTCAATAATCATGTCAAAATTAAATATGTAATAAAAGCAGTAATCTGTTAAAAATCTGACCCAAATTAAGTTCAAAATCACTTCCAAAATAGTAAACAAAATATTACCATAAAAGAAAAAAAATAACTAAAAATAGAAAATCAAAGGTAAAAATAGTGAAATTTGGCCTAAAAAATGATGCACACCGAGCATAGCTGGGTCGTTAGAACCCCTAGAAAAGTAGCCATAGACCATGCCTCGACATTGCCCTTGACATACAAGGACAGCCCCACGGCCAGCCTACATGCATGCATTGGTCCATGCCTTGACAGTCATAGGGTGTCTTGCACGCAGGCCAGCATGCGCACGCCTATGCACATGCCTAGCCACAGGCCCAATGAGGTTAGTAGTTGTGCGCAGCCCAGCGCATAGCCTGGCTTGTGCCTAGCCCTACACCGCACATCCATGCGCACGTCCATGTGCATGCCCATGCGCATGTTACTGCACCATGCAGCTATGCGCGGCATAGTCCAGCGCTCATGCTGCACGCCCAGCATGCCAACGAGATTAGTGGCATGCCTTAGCAGACATGCCATCCAGCGCACGACTCTAGCCTGTACCTTGCAGGCAAGGCTAGTGGCATGTCCACCAGGTATGCCATCTAGCGCATGGCTCCAACCCATGCCTTGCGGTACCAATGCCCAGGCCACCTGCCTGGGCCATGCCGAGCCAAGGTCCAGGTCACCCGCCTGGGCCATGCAACACGCACGCATGGCTCACTATCAAGACCACCAGCAGGCCTTGCATGGCACCATGCCATGCCCACCAGCAAGCCATGTCGTGCCTACCAACCATGAACCAGCCCAGCCCAGCGGAAGACCATGCACCATCCTAGCCCATCCATGAGCCAATGCATGCCACGGGCAATCTTGGCCTTTACCACCTATGTTATTGCTTTATTATTTATTTTTATTTAATTATTTTCCAATGGAAATTTTGGGATTTTCACTTTGTAAATAGGATCCTTAGTCCTTTAGCTTACATCTTTTGACAATTTCCTTTGTGGACGGCTTGTTGTTCTTGAGATCATTTTCGATGCTTAGCACTTAGGCTCTTTAGGGTGCAATTCGTGAATCCCTAAGGAGATAATCACACTACAATTAGTGAATAAGTGTGATTCAAGTTATCAATCTTATGAGTATTATTTAGTTCATTTCTTGTCTTCCATTTTCTCTACATTGATCTTATTATTTTATGTGCTTTGTTCTTGATAATTTCCTATGTTGTTCGGCCAACAACACAACACCACCCATTCATCTATTTGATCTCTCCACATACACAATTCAGCAAGTCCTCATGTTTGCCCAATTTTCCATAATTGATCACTTCCATAATTACCCTTCATCTCTTCCATTTAGTCATAGCCGAATCCACCACTTACCATATTCAGCCACTTCACAAATTCTTTCCTTCTTCCATCATCCCTTGACCTAGTCGAAACACTACCTTCCATATTGGGATTCCTAAACTTTAGGAATCCCATCTTCTTCCCTCCTTTCCTTCCATAGGCAAAAGTCTCACTTGCCATATAAGGATTCCTAGACTTTAGGAATCCTTATCACCTTCCATAACCGAATATTCTTATCTTAGAATAATTGGTCCTACTTTCCATATTGAGATCCCTTAATTCTAGGAATTCTCTTAGAATCTCTCAATCCCAAGTTAATCTTTTCCATCTTGCCTTAGCCGAAATCCTCCAATCCAAGATTGCCTTCCACCATCTTGCAAACCCTAAACTCGGCAACCCTAGTTGCCTCCTACCCGAAACCCTAATCTCACTTCACTCCAACAACCCTAGCCTCCATCAACTCGGAACTACACTCAAAGAACAAGTCATAGCCAAACCACATTGTGTTGCATACGCTAAACACTTAGAACACCCACATTCCATCATCATCATCATTCCATCACTTAAACATTAAATCTTTATCAACCTAGAAACCCTCCATTGCTACGGAAGTTGAAGTTCAAGTAAGTTGGCAAGGTTACTCAGTCATCATTCTCACCAAGGTGAGCTCGTGGGTCTTAGTATTTAAGGACAAAACTGGGGTTCCTAACATTAATTGGTGCTTTCATTGAGAGGTGCTATCTTGCTTGGTGTTTTGAGAAGTTCTCACTTCTCGAAGAGGTAAATGAAGTGTTAACCCGAAACTTTGTGAATTGGTTGGGGGAGTCCCTCATGAATCCCATTATTTTTTTATTATTGATTGTTGAATATACGAAGTTTGGGGGTTGAGGTAGAGGAAGGGGTAGTGTTCTTGAAGGTATCGACCACCTTTGAAGGTGAGGGATCCAAGGTAGGACCTTTGTGCAAGAGGGGTCGACCACCCTTGAAAGTGGGGGACCCAAGGTTGGATTTTGAGCCATGATCAAGCTCCACCAACCAAGTTGCAGTCCAAGTGCTGTGTGCAAGACTCAGTTGCAAGCTCAGTTTGCAGGACGCAATTGCAAGTAGTTGCAAGTTTGAAAAGCCATGAACCGTGAAGTGCATGAGGTCGAGGAGGTTCCAATCGGGGACGCCTTGAAGCTTTGGAGGGGCATACCACAAGGCTTACTAATGTTTTTAGTGAGGTCACATCCACATTGTCCGAACTAAGGATGGCCTTGAATGCCAATGCTTGAGAGACCGAATAGAATAGACGAACTATGGATGCAATGAGATGTGACAACAATGCAAGCCTTGAAAGGCTTGAGAGAAGGTTGGTTGAACCCCATGGCCAAAGAGGACCATCTAGTCCGATGGACAAAGGCATGATGTCTTTGCTGATGGAGCTGAGACAAGTGTGATAGGCTTCATGCATGAACCACCAAAGGCTGAATATAGAAGAAGATGTCGTGTTGAGAATAACCAAGTGGCTGTGGAGAGGTGGATCTGTGATGATGTCCATCATTCTTGAAGTCTAAGTATTTTGAGAAAACCTCAAGATGTGAGGTTTGAAGTGCCAAGGTATGAATAACACCATGAGGCTGAATATGAGTTTGGCCATGAAGAACCAAATGGTCATGATGACCATGCCAATAGAAGACATTATAACCGTGATAGAGAAAGGGGACATAGAATCCGAAGACATGATGAAGACCACTTTGATGATCGAAGAGGAAACCGAGCTTATGACTGGGGACCAAGGAGGCTAAAGGTGGATTTCTCCAAGTTCAATGGGAGATTCACATGAGTGGTTGGATAAAGTAGACCATTACTTCCGTGTCTATGAAGTTCCAAGAGAAGAAAGAGTATCAACCACTTGTTTTCATCTAGAGGGAAAAGAAAGTAAATGATGGCGTTGGCTTTGCGATCAATATGACAAAGAGAGGAAATGCCTAGGGTGGATAGCCTTTGTGAGGGAGTTTTTTATGCAATTCGGGCCCTCACCTATTGTTAACCACCACGGGCAACTTGCCAAGTTAACACAAGAGGTGAAGGTGCACCATTTCATTGATGAATTTTGACAACTCCAAACATAAAATTGGCACCTTTGTGGATGGTTTGAAACCTTGGTTAGCCAATGAGATTAAATTGAAGTAACCAACAAGGCTTCAAAAAGTTATGAGGATGGTCAAAATTTTATGGGAGAGCACTCACTTAGAGAAGCGTCATTCCAAGGACACAGGGAGTAAATTCTCAAAACCTTTGCAAATCAAAACTCCTTGGAAAGGTAAGAAGGAAATGGGGAGTGCATTAAAATCAAAACCATATGAAGTAAAGAAGTTGTCTAGAGAAGAAGTTTAAGAGAGAATTAAGAATGGACTTTTTTTCAAACGTGGAGACAAATGGAGCAAAGAGCACAAGTATAGGGCTGGTCAAGCATATGTGATGCTTGAAGAAGGAACAAGTGAAGAAGAGGAAGATGATCATGAAGAGTCATCTAGTGAAGAACCTAAACATGAAGAGGTCGAATTTAGTGAAATACTAGAGTAGGCCCAATTGTCCTTGAATGCAATTTTTGGAGTACAAAGATCTACATCCATGAGAGTGGTGGCATGGATAGGGAAGTTTGAGGTGACACTTTTGGTGGATAGTAGATCTACACATAATTTCATCAATGCCAATATTGTTACCAAGATTGGATTGAAACCAAGTGCTATTGAGCCTTTTGAGGTGAAGGTAGCAAATGGGATCAAGCTTATATGTGATGGGCTTGTTAAAGAAGTGAATATGAATATTCAAGGAGTAAGAATTGTAATCGACCTTCATGTGTTGGCATTAGTGGGTCTTGATGTGGTATTGGGCAATGCTTGGCGCAAGGGCCTTAGAAGAGTTATTTATGAATACCACAACATGATCATGGAATTCAAACTTGGGTCAAAGAAGAGAGTTTGGACAGCCTTGACATCAAAAGAAGTGAAGTCTTGTGAGGCTATGATGTTTGAGAAGTTGTGCAAATGTGGAGCCCATTGTTTTGCTATTATGGTGGCCGATGAAGACTACTTGTGCAAGGTTGCGAAGCCTGATAAAGAGAACCACAAAGATGAATTAGAGGGGTTGCCCAAAGAAGTAATAGAGGTCTTGGAGGACCATAGAGGAGTTCTAGAGGTGCCTACTTCTTTTCCACCCTGTAGACTTTTTGATCACTGCATTGTGCTTGTTGATGAAAAGAGACCAGTGAATGTTCCTCCTTACCGTTATGCCCATTTTCAAAAAGGGGAGATAAAGAGGCAAATGGATGACATATTGAAGAACAGCTTGATAAGGCCAAGTATTAGTCCATTTTCTTCCCCAGTGTTGCTTGTTAGGAAGAAAGATGGAACATGGAGATTTTGCACCAACTATAAGGCTTTAAATGAAGCCACAGTGAGGGATAGATTCCTTATCCCCACCGTGGATGAGATGTTTGATGAACTCCATGGTGCAAAAGTCTTTTCCAAGCTTGACTTAAGAGCGTGCTATCATCAAATAAGAATGAAGAATGAAGATAAACACAAGATGACCTTTAGAACCCACTTTGGGCACTTTGAGTATTTTGTGATGCCGTTTGGGTTGTATAATGTCCCATCCACTTTCCAAGCAATGAACACAATTTTCAAGCTACTGTTGAGGAAGTTTGTATTGGTATTTTTTGATGATATATTGGTTTACTCAAAGACTATTGAAGAACATAAAGACCACTTGAGAATTGTGATGAAGATTTTGGAAGAACACTATTTTTTTAGAAAGGCTTCCAAATGTGCCTTTATGGAGAGGAAATAGAGTATCTTAGTCACTTCATCTCGGAAGAGGGGGTGAAGGTGGATCAAAGAAAGATTGAACCCATAGTGGATTGGCCATTACCACAGGATGTTTCGGCCTTGAGAGGTTTCTTGGGATTGACCGGCTACTATAGGCGGTTTGTGAATAATTATGGGCTTATTGCTAAGCCAGTTACATGCTTGTGGAAAAAGGACAACTTTGAGTGAACCCAAGAGGCAAGAGAGGCATTTGAAGAATTGAAGAGGGCCACGACCCATACACCTTGTTAGCTTTGTCTAATTTTGAAAGGCCATTTGAAGTGTATACCGATGCAAGTGGTGAGGGTATTGGGGCTGTTTTGATTCAAGACAAGAGGCCATTGACCTTTGTTTTTAAGGCACTTGGACCTACGAAGAAAGCATGGAGTACTTATGCTAGGGAAATGCTTGTAGTTGTTCATGCCGTTAAGATGTGGCGGCTTTACTTATTGGGTCGCAAATTCACTATTGTAACCAACCAACAAGCATTGAGGCACTTACTTCAACAAAAAATTGTGACTCTCGAGCAACAAAAGCTCCTAGTGAAGCTGCTTGGCTTTGAATATGACATCATTTACCAACCTGGTAAGAAAAACAAAGTGACAGATGCCTTGAGTAGGTGTGTGGAAAGTTCAATTTTGTGGTTAGTGCATGAGGAAGATGAATTTTCCATATTGGCCTTGAGTGGGGTCGAATGGAGGGTTTGGGACAAAATCCAAGAAGCTACCAAAATTAGTGCTAGAGCCATTAAGATTATGGAACTTTTAGAAGTCTAAGGTGATGGTATAGTTGGCTTCAAAGTGAAGGATGGTTTGATCTACTACAAAGACCATGTCTATGTGTAGAATGTACCTTGACCACTTTCATAATAGCAAAGAAGGTTGCCATTTAGGTTGGTTGAGGACCTACATTAGGGTGAAACACTTCTTCTATTGGAAGGGTATTAAGAAGGCCGTGAAGACCTTAGCGGCAGAGTGTGACACATGCCAAAAGATTAAATATGATACAAGACCCTCATCCAAGCTCTTGCAACTATTGCCAATTCCAAACTTGATTTGAGAGGACTTGACAATGGATTTTGTGGAAGGCTTATCCATTAGTGGTGGATATGAGGTTATATTGGTGGTGGTGGACTGCCTAAGTAAGTATGCTCACTTCATCCCTCTTAGACATCCATACAAGGCCAAGAGTGTGGCCAAGGCCTTTGTGGACAATGTAGTGAAGTTTCATGGCTTCCCAAAGAATATAGTGACCGATCGTGATAGGGTGTTCATGAGCACCTTTTGGAATGAACATTTTTGAGTTACAAGGGAGTAGGTTGAAAGCTAGCTCATTCTACCCTCCTAAAACCGATGGACAAACTGAGGTGGTGAATAGAACCCTTGAACAATATTTGAGATGTTTTTGCCATGAGGAGCAAAGAAAATGGAGAGATTATTTGACATGGGCCGAGTATTGGTTCAATACTACTTTTCATGCTTCCATCCAAAGATGCCCTTTTGAAGTTGTATATGGAAGATCACCACCTACCTTGGTGAACTATGAGAAGGGCACATCCAAAAGTGATGAAGTTAATAATGAATTGCTTACTAGGGATGAGATTTTGACAATGGTGAAGAGAGAGCTCAAGAAAGAGTAAAGAAGCATTATGATCAAGTAAGGCATGTAGTGGCCTTTGATGTGGGAGATTATGTCTATTTGAAGCTTCAACCTGTTGGGCAAATGATCTTAAGGAGGAAGCTAAGCTTGAAGCGATCTAAAAGGTATTATGGGCCTTTTAAGATGTTAGAAAAATTGGGAGAGGTAGCTTATAGGTTGGAACTACCTCCAACGTCCAAGTTACATCTGGTTTTCCATGTGATCGTGTTAAAGAAAAGAGTTGGTGATCCAAAGCTTATTGTGGAGGAATTACCAAAATTTGATGAAGAAGTGTAAAGGCTTTTATAACCAAGGGAGGTTCTTGACTATACAGTGTTACCAAGGGGGAGAAAAAGAAGAAAAGTGTGGCAAGTTTTAATCCAATGAAGAGGAATGCCAAGAGAAAAGGCCACGTGGGATGACTATGATTATATTGGGGAAAGATTTCCTCAATTTATACTTGAGGGTAAGGATGTGCTTGAATGGAGGGGGAATGTCAGAACCCCTAGAAAAGTAGCCATGGACCATGACTCGACACTGCCCTTGACATGCAAGGACAGTCCCACAGCCAGCCTACATGCATGCCTTGGGTTGTGCCTTAACATGTACAGGGTGCCCAGCATGCAGGCCAGCATGTGCACGCCCATGTGCATGCCTGGCCACAGGCCCAGCAAGGATAGTGGTTGTGCGCAACCTAGCTCACGGCCTGGCATGTGCATGCCCATTCGCCTAGCCTTGACCTGTACATCCATGCACAAACAACTGCACACCCATGTGCATGCTATTGCACCACGCAGCCATGCGCCGCATAACCTAGCACCCATGCCACACACCCAACATGCCAGCGAGGTTAGTGGCATGCCTTAGCAGGCATGCCATCTAGTGCACAGCTCCAGCCCATGCCCTGCAGGCAAGGCCAGTGGCATAACCACCAGGCATGCCATCTAGCGCATGGCTTCAGCCCATGCTTTGTAGCACCAACGCCCAGGCCACCTGCCTAGGCCATGCAGCATGCACTCATAGCTCACTGCCAAGACCACTAGCAGGCCTTGCATGGTACCATGTCATGCCTACCAGCAAGCCATGCTGTGCCCACCAGCCATGGACCAGACCAGCCCAGCCGAAGACCATGCACCATCCTAGCCCATCCATGGGTCAATGCATGCCATAGGCCATCTTGGCCCTTGCCACCTATGTTGTTGCTTTATTATTTATTTTTATTTAATTATTTTTCAATGGAATTTTTAGAGATTTTCACTTTATAATCTTAATAAATAGGACCCTTAGTCCTTTAACTTACATCTTTTGACAATTCCCTTTATGGATGGGTTATTGTTCTTGAGATCATTTTCAGTACTTAGAACTTAGACTCTTTGGGGTGCAATTTGTGAATTCCTAAAGAGAGAATCATACTTTACAATTCATAAATAAGTGTGATTCAAGTTGTCAATCTTATGAGTATTATTCACTTCATCTCTTGTCTTCCATTTTCTCTACATTGATCTTATTATTTAATGTGCTTTGTTCTTGATTTGTTCTTGAGAATTCCTTGTGTTGTTCCTCCAACAACACAATCCATTCATCCATTTTATCTCTTCACATACACAATTCAGCCAGCTTCACTTGATCATGGATGTTTCGAATATGTTCTGCCATTTCATATGCCTTGTGATTCAAATGACTTACATGTGGGATGGGGGCTAAGTCCAACACATTGGACGGGTTCTGACCATAGCCAATTTTAAATGGACTCAATTGTGTTGTTTTGCTCTTGGATATGTTATAGGCAAATTCTGCTTGGAAAAGAATCAAATTCCATTGCTTTGGCTTAGTTCTAGCCAAACTCCTCAAAAGACTGCCCAAACTCCTGTTCACCACCTCAGTCTGACCATATGTTTGGGGGTGGTAGACACTACTGAAGTTCGACTTTGTCTCAAATTTCTCTCATAAGCTCTTCCAAAAATGGCTCATGAACTTGGTGTCATGATCTGAAGTGATTGACAGGGAAACACCATGTAAACGAACAATCTCCTTGAAGTAAAAATGAACGATCCAAGCCGCATCCATCGTTTTCCTGCAAGTTACAAAATGGGCCATCTTGGAAAAACCTGTCAACCACAACCATAATAGAATCTATGGATCGTTGGGTCTAGGGTAAACCCAGCACAAAATCCATACTGACATCAAACCAGGGAGTCTTAGGAATAGGAAAGGGAGTATATAGGCCTGCATTGGTGAGAATCCCTTGGACCGCTGACACACATAACATCGCTCCACATAATGAGCCATATCATTGGTCAATTTGGACCGAGCCAATAGTAATCAGAGGAAACCAGGGCAAACGTCTTATCTAGCCCAAAATGACCCTCGCCATGAAGTTCACCAATAATTTGATGCCTTAATGAACAATCTAGGATGCACAACTGTAATCCACGAAATAAATAACCATTATGCAAAACAAAATCAGTTCATTGACCATTAGTTACCTCTCGAAATATCCTCCCAAACGAATGATCTGCTACATACACGTCACTGAAAACCTCAAATCTTGCAACTCTGATGGTCATGTTGGTGAGGAGTAACGTACGACAGCTCAGGGCATCTGCTACACGGTTTAGACTTCCTAACAAGTGTCTCAATGAAAATTTTGCATGCGCAACTTGTAGCCACTTAAGGCCTCGTGATCAGTAACAAGAATGAACTCCCGTTGCACCAGGTAGTGTCACCAATGTTTCAGGGACTGAACTATGGCATAGAACTCCAAGTCATAAATGGAGTAAATCTTCTTCGCCCCTGATAGCTTCTCACTGAAAAAGGCTATGAGCCATCCCTCTTGACTCAAAACATCAACAATGCCAACCCCAGATGCATCACAATTGACTTCAAACACCTTGTCAAAATCTTGAAGTGCTAAAACTGGCGTCTCTGTCATTTTCTGCTTGACTAGTTGAAAACTAGCCTCTGCCTCCTCAAACCACTGGAAATCAAGTCCCTTGAGGCACTCTGTAATAGGAGCAATCAGAGTACTGAAGTTTCTAATGAACCGACGGTAGAACGACGCCAATCCATGGAAACTCCTAACATCGTGTAAGGTCTTAGGTTTGGGCCACCCCATGACCGCATTTATCTTTGATTGATTTGCATGAACACTATTAGTAAACACAACAAAACCGAGGAAAGTTACAGAAGTAGTAAAGAAATAACACTTCTTCTGATTGACAAACTGGTGCTCCGTTCTTAACATGTCAAGAATAGCTTGGAGATGATCAAAGTGTGACGCCCATGTCGGACTATAGATGAGGATATCGTCGAAGTAAACTACAACAAATTTCCTCATAAAAGGCCATAGAACCTGATGCATAAATCTCATGAATGTACTAGGGTGCGTTGGATAACCCAAAAGGCATGACCATCCATTCATACAAACCTTGCTGCGTCTCAAACGCTGTCTTCCACTCATCTTCGGGTCTTATTTTGATATGGTGGTATCTGCTTTAAAAGTCAATTTTTGAGAAGACCTTAAAACTGACAGTTGATCCAGCATGTTATCTAGGCGTGGAATGGAAAGCCTGTATTTCACTGTGAGCCTGTTGATCGCTCGGCTGTCAACACACATAAGCCAGGAACCATATTTCTTCGATACAAGTAGAACAGGGATTGTACATGGACTCATGCTCTAACGAATGTAGCCTCTCTCCAATAACTCCACCGCTTGACGCTGCAACTCTTCAATTTCCTTAGGACTAAGGCGATACACATGTAAATTTGGTAAACTTGACCCCAGGACAAGATCGATCTGATGCTAAATATCCTTCATGGGCGATAGCCCAAGAGGAAGATTTTGATAAAAACATACTCCTTCTTTTGCCTTTGCGGCATATGTAACCTATTTTATCACCAAAATGGGTTATATAAAAAAAAAAAAAAAACACACACACACACACACACAATATAGGTCGAGCAAACAATATTATACAAAAATTTATCAAAAGTCAATAAACCTCAAATTAGCTTTAGACCACAATCAACAAAACTACCATTATCAATTGGCATCCAAACAAAAATATAATGAGGATCAAGTGCTAAGTCTACGATGTCTTTAACCTATGCTACAATCATAATCACCATCCGTATTCCTTTCCTAAGTGTCTATAGAATTATAGGCCTAAGCTCTTATACAACCTTTGTAACACCCCAAACCCAAAACCATACATGGACAGAGTTCTACCTATATTTTTAAAACTTTCTCTCTGTTTACAAATATATATGAAATACAAAACCCCCAAATTATTCACAATTATAATACAATGATCCTAAAAAACCCATTCACAAGTTCGGATAGAGTCACTAAGTTCTAAATAATTACAATACATATACTCCAACAAAAACTGTCAAATAACTAAAAGATGACTATAAGAAAACTCTATGTACAACCAAAACCATCTTCAAGCAACAAAATCATCAATCCCCAAAACTTTCAACCTCAAGTGACTAAACCAAGTCCAGTCTGGAATATTTGGCTCAAAAGCTATCACTTCAAAGGAATGAACTTTCTACAACTTTAAAAAATATGTGAAATGAAGTGGTGAGTTGCCACATGCTCAGTAAGTAGTAATTTAATGGGAGGGTGTGAGAGTTGGCAATTTTCTTGATTATAAGAGAGTGAATAAATTTCCGATAAAATAATATAAGTAATACAATTTTATCTCAACCAACATCTTCAGCCAAGTATCATATTCAAAGCCACATGATAATAGGGAAATAACTAATATACCATAAATATATCATGCCATGAGGGCATCAATATACCACAAAGATATCATGCCACCAAATCACCATGCCGCGAGGGACATCAAACTGGTTACAAAGACATTCATATCATGGGCTCAAGAATAAATAGCAGGCTCTCATTTAACTTTCAAATTTAACAAGCCACATAGCATTTTTCAAACTTTTCATCCATTATAAAACTTGCACAAATCCCACAAGTAGAGCCAAAATAGCATAAGAATGTGCACAAATCCAAAGTTTATAGAAGTTTGCAGTATAATACCCAAGTATACCATTCTAAGCAAAACCAACAGGTGTTTTATTAAAAACTCATTAAAGAGCCACTTACCTCGACTTCTAGTCAAAATAGTCACGAAATTCCTTCGCCAACGGTCACTCGGAACGTATTTCAAAGCTATTATAATCCATCAACTTCTACTCTAAAAATGATCACACTTAATTCTAAAATTTCATACAATCCTTAATAACATGAATTTAGACTTGTTTTAAAAGATTATCCTCCAAAATTGATCAACTCCAAATTTCTAATTTGCAAATATGCTGTTGGACAACACGTACACCGGCCTTTATCCCTTTATTATTTAAACATAAATAGGGTCTACACTCAACTATATAACAATGACATTTTTATTTTTTTAAAGAGTTGATGGTCACATGTCCCAGAGTGATCCCTCCCTCAATTTATTAATAGCTCTCACTTATGGCGGAAGAATATCATGATAACAATCAAGTCACAAGTAAATAACATATGAAAAAGCCCCATCTCATGTAAACGAATGTAAGGCAATTCCAAAAAATCCATGCGCAAGAGACCACGCAACCGTCTCAGGCCAATATTATTTCCATCAAAATCTAGGTTTTTTCCTGTTGCACCATACAACAATGACATACACATGGATTTATTCAACACTAACACTTGAATATTAAATGCATCTTGAATACATCCTAACAACCTAATCAACTACGTATGTTCTCACAACACCAAATATTAACAAATTTTATATTCAAAATTCATTAAATATACTATTTATGAGTGATGAGAATGTACATAATATTATCTTTAGTTGTGATGAAAAAGCACGGAGAAGTAGCTGTGGGTTAAGGTTAGGGAGAGAAAATATATATGTACGGAAAAAGGAATTGAAAGAGAGATACAGGGGATTGAGAGAGAGAGAGAGAGAATGATGGGGTTGGGAGAAAGAATGGGAGAGAGAGAGAGAGAGAGAGAGAGAGAGGGAGGGAGGGTATGTGAGAGAGTCGTTCTAGGGGTAGAGAGAGAGAAGGTGAGGAAGGGGGTTGTACGAGAGAGAGCAGAGAGGAGGGGGGATGGAGAGAAAAAAAAAAGGGAGGGAGCTAGGCCTTTTGGGTGTGGGTTGGGTGATTATACAAATGATCTTGAAATAGGAATATTTAGACTGCGTTTGGTTTTTAAATTCAGTTGAGTTTAATTGAGTTCAATTTAATTTTAAACTGAGTTTAATATCCAAACACTTAACTCTCAAATTACTAAACTCATCTCAACTCAAAGAAGGGTGAGGTTGAGTCTCTGTTTAAGTAGAAAGTGTTGTTTCTTGGACGTTTGTCTGTAGAAAGTAACATCAATAGTGAAGACCAAACCAGTCATAAAAGGAAATAATGTACTGGTGGAGCTCCAAATGTATTATTTTGATTTATGATGTCATGTTTGATATGAAGACATCTCATAATGTATCTGTTAATAGAAGTAAGTTTCTCTAATAAATGAATAATGACTCTTTCCCTTGAAAGAGAAATTAGTATGTGCCTAAGTAACAAGAAATATAATTTAATTTGTATTAGAGAACGAAAAGCCTCCAAAAACTAGTTTTATTTGTAGTCCAAAAACTAATTTTATTCGAGGGAAAACCGGCTTCCTAATAAACAAAAACGCTTAAAAGGAATCAATCAGTAGATTTGTCATTAAAAATGTATTAAACAACGACAAAAAGGAGTCCTAAACATAATTCTCCCTCATTAAAAACCCAATATAAAAAAATTAGATAATATTAGGTACGCAACACATTGTAACCATCTGCTTTACCCCCCCCAAAAAAAAAAGAAAAAAAAGAAGGAAAGCAAAAGTAGTGTTAACCACACGATTTGTAGAGATTAATGTGGTCAGATTCAATGACCCAAAGAAACATTGCATCAAAAATCCACTCAGCTTCACACACACACCTGTCCTCGACTTCATTTGCAGCCTCCCGTGATGAGTAGGATTTATTATCGTGCAATGAAGTATAGAGGGGACAGGTTCTAAATTTGAAGGCCAGGACGAAATAGGAGTTGAGGTCGAGAGACTTACAAGCAGTGTGAGTTTTGTTGGGTTGTACAGCAAATCACAGCTTCGCTCTTAGGGCCCCATTCTGTGTGACAAAGACCTTTATGGAATCATATGCCTGCACCGCCTGCACCACATATTCTCTCTAGTCTGTACGGTTGAGTTTAAGTTAAGAGTAATTTAATGACCACTTGTCAGGGACCTTAACATGTCATGTAAACGTAATGCACGTGGGCAGCGTCATCACCTATGCCTTCACACACACGCTGGAAAAGGAACTCCTGCATTCACAATAAAACAATAGTCACCACACACGTACTATTCCAAATTTCATACACCATGATCTGTTACTAATTAATGGCCTTTACCAAATATTTTCAGAAGATTAAAAAACCGACCAGAAGCCCTGAGCCTTTACCTAACTCTATGAGCATAATATTAGGACAACAATAAAGATAATGACAAAAGGGCTTAAAAAAAAAAAAAAAAAAAAAAAAAAAAAGATAATGACAAAAGGATTATGAATAGCACCTCCCATTTTACAAGCATGATCTGGTGTGACAAATTAGTGACAAATTACAAAACCCTTGTCCTCCATGACCCAAACGCCTAGGGTAATGGCGGAAATGTCTACCCAATACCTTGAGGGTGGGCGGATTGAAGCTGTTGAGCCAGGTCAAACCACTGTTGAGTTCCCTGGATCCGTTCCTTGTGATTCCTTAGCCTCATTATTTTCTTGGAACCCTTGCCTAAACATATCATAATCTGTGGGTGTGTTTGACTTGATTAATGGTCGCTCTCCTAATACTCACAAGTCATCTTGATGAAAGACCTCCTTTTCAAGCAAACAGCTTTGCAACATTCTCTGATACGTGCCTCTTTGTGCTCCACTATCAGCCTTAGCCACCCATCCTCTAACTTCTCTGACAATAATTGCACCAGTCTTGCTGCTGTAGGTTTTAGTCATCATAAATGCACCGTCCGTTTGAGGAAAAGAAAGAAGACCCACCTTATCTTCGAAACCATAGACGGCAACTTGGTCACAGATCGTCTTGGTCACTTTCTCTAAGTCATTCTAGCTAATACCCAACACTTAACACTTGAATATTAAATTTCAATACATCCTAACAACCTAATCAATTAGGTATGTTCTCAACAATTCCCAACACCAAATATTTACAAATTTTATAGGAGAATCCTGATGGGATGTAGCGTTATTTTTTTGTGTATTTTTTTAAAGTTATTTTTTATATAGATTTTTTAACATTTTTTAAATATTTAAAAAAATAATTCACAATATTATTAAAAAATAATTCCTTAATCAGAAAATTAAAAAAAATTATTAAAAAATACTTCCTTAATTACTATTTTTTATTTTACTTCATGATTAAGGAAGTATTTTTAATAATATTATGAATTTTTTTATTTTTTTTTAAATATTTAAAATTGTTAAAAAAAATTATATAAAAAAAATTTTAAAAACACATAAAAAAATATATGTTAGACCCCAATATGAGCCCCGGAAATATAGCATTTTTCAATTTTATATTCAAAATTCATTAAATATACTACTTATGAGTGATCAGAATTTACCCAACATTATCTTTAGCTGTGATGAAACAGCACGGAAAAGTGGCTGAGTTAAGGTTAAAGATAGAGAATATATATGTACGGGAAAAGGAATTGAAAGAGAGAGAGAGAATGATGGGGTTGGGAGAAAGAATCGGAGAGAGAGATAGGGGTATGAGAGAGTGGGTCTAGGGGTAGAGAGAGAGAGGGAGAGAAGGTGAGGAAGGGGGGTTGCACGATAGAGAGCAGAGAAGGGGGGAGGGAGGGAAGGGAGGGAAAAAAAAAAAAAAAAAA